>MU223050.1:318352-384331 GCA_018584345.1 Thuja plicata | reverse complement strand
GAAAAAAGCTAATATAAACTTGTTTGTAAGAAAAAGAAATCATACCTTTATAAACTGTATATTTGTTCTAAAATAGGTATATATATACTTTTTTGTAATAATAGAGCCCTAAATCGGGCTAGAAGCTTGTAAACAACCATAAAGTAATGGCATAAAATAGGAGATGATGTATTTAAAACTATTGTAAATGAGGGAATACCCTCATAATTTATCTAACTTGTAAACTAAAACAAAATTTGTAAATTACTTTTTAACTCAAGTCCCGAGCAAGACTGGAGGTTAAATTTACTCTGTTCTTTCCCAGTGCTAGCACCGAATAGAGTTGTACTTTTAAATTTTATTTTATTAATAAAATAGTTTTCTCTGGCTTCGGCCTTTTACCCATAAAAAAGGTATATGTTTGTATGAGTGTCCATTTAGTAACATTATTCGCAACCATAGAGGGTCAGTAGCAGAAGGAAAGGCCCCACCCAAAAACTCAAATACCCACTACAAGTAGGATATTAAGAGGTTTCCTGACCCTAGCGAAAGTATTCCCTAGTTACAAAATGAGCTCAATAGAAATGAGTTGTCGAGCGAATGGAGGGATGTGGTGATGGTTTTGAGCAAATACATCACCCTCGAGGGTAGGTTCAAATGTTTTCACTCTCATTTTTCCTTATGCTTAATCACTTCCGTCATAATATTAAGTTAAATTTCCCATTTTGGATGTTTTCCTCCTTATCTCAGTTGGTTATGAAATCCAAAAGTAGTGAGGGTCCTCCTATGCACCAAGGGTTGATCCTCAATTTATATAATTTTTATTTATCTTTCACACCTTAGGTATTCCCTGATCCTATTTTTATTATGGATGTTAATAACCCCATGAACAATCCTATCATGCCATCAGTTAAGATTCCCTCATCTCCCAGGTCCACTAGGGTTAATCCCCTCACAAAATATAAGTATAAGGCTCTTGGCAATGAGACGATAAGTTAAGATTGGTGTTGCCAATGTATTACCTAATCTATTATTTTAGAATTTAAATTATCTCATTAAGACACCTAAAAATGTCACCCTTTGTCCAATTTATCCTAAAGAGGAGATGAGTGGCTCACTCATCTTATTCTATGCATAATTTATTCTAATTACATCATGAATCAAGGCTCCTTGTTATCATTAAATAATATTTGATTGTTGAATTTAGGTCTAAAATTTAATCTTTAGGGTGGAATTTTTAAATTTTTGTCCAATTTATCCTAAAGAGGAGATGAGTGGCCCACTCATCTTATTCTATTCATAATTTATTCTAACTACATCATGAATCAAGGCTCCTTGTTATCATTAAATAATATTTGATTGTTGAATTTAGGTCTAAAATTTAATCTTTAGGGTGGAAGTTTTAAATTTGTATTAGTAACATCACCATTGAGAGTCTAATGGGGTTTTCTACCTAAGAGACAAATTCCTATGACCTATCTTTGTGAGATAGTGTTCTAATTAGATAAAGTAGGAAAGGGTTTGAACCCAGCATCAAAATAACATGAAGTCTAAACAGACAGTCCAAAGAGAATTCACCACCAGTGAATTCTAGAAACTAATAAGAAACTAAACCAGAAATAGAGGTAGAAAAAAAATACAGAACCAACACCCAAGACTAGCATGGAGCACCAAGAATCGGGAGACCAAAAAGTAGGCAAACCTCCATAGTAAACCAGTAGCTACTTGTTGAGCTCCTTCAACTTCACGAGGAAGGATCCATGTTTTTGAGGCTAAACAAAAGAAACATCACCAAAGATAATGTCCTCCCTAGTTGCCACCTGCAAGTTGTCCTCTCTCTTCTTTTGTTTCATCTTTCTTTCCTCCAACTAAGTCTGGATGGAACTAATAGAGAGATTGGTCTTATCCAACATACTCTTGTTGTAGTTGGTCAACTCAACCAGATTTTTATTAAGTTGGGACTAGTTTTCCTTCATGTTAGCCAGCGCATTAATCATTTCCATTTTCTCCTCCTTAGATGGGACCTAGTTCTACAACTCAATAATTTTTTCCCCTATAATCTCCCAATTGTTTAACTTATGCCCGTAATCATCAGCAACCTCCCAAAGAACCGCATCCCTTTATCCCTTAGTCCAATCCTTATTATTCCTTTTAGCTTCTATTGCAGCTTCAAGCTTATTAATTTTTCTTCTCACGATCTATAGTTGGATAATGAGTCATTTTCTCACAACATTTTGTTTGTTGAGGAAGATACACAACTCATCCACTTTTCTTCCTAGAGATTTCAATTCGTACGAACCACCAGGGGAATTGGATAACTTGGAGGGGGAATCAATTTTGGGTATGACAAGGTTGCCAGGATTGTTGAGCTAGGATTTTTAGTGAATGGGGAAAATTGGACAGAGAGGGAGACTTAGTAGTGGAATTCTCTGGGGTCCATGCAGATTCATTAGACCAAGTGGAAGTCGACTTCTCAAACTGGTCAACAATAATTTCCTTGGTTTGTTCATCTTCCTTGAGTTGATAAAGACCCAGGGCTTTACACTTAGCTTTGCGGACAAGATTCACAGAGGTTGAGCTTTGGCTTGAGGTCAAATAGGGCTAAAAGTGGGATAATTTAGCTCAATCAAGACAAAAGGAAAAGGGCTACCTTGAGGTGTATGGCTGAGATAGAAATTATATAATCTTAGGATGCAGCCTTGGTGGAGAGGAACCTCATCCTTCTCCTTGACCTTAGACAAAGATTGAGAGAAGGAAGAAAAAACCACAAAAGGAAAGTTAAATTTATTGCCTCTATGAAAGTGGTTTAACATATGAAATAAATAAGAGTCAAAGAATTTGTATCTACCTTCCAAAGTGATGAATTTGATTAAAATAGATGCAATGTCCTTCCACTCGCTAGGCAGTTTCTCTCTGTTGAACCCATTTTTAAATCTTGACACCTTTTCGCTAGGCTTTATGAAGCGCCGAAAGTCTTCTTTGTAATTAGCCTTGGAATTACGTGGCAACTATTTTCCCTCAATACTCAATTCCATCACAACATTGATGGTTTCATCTAGAACAACATAGGAAACCCCACCAATGGTGATCTTCCCATCCACCCAAGACTCATAAAACTTCTGGGAAAGCTCAGGGTTAAAACCCTTCATACCCTCGATATAGTTGTCAATACGACCATCTGTAATAATCTTCCACACCTTCTCATATTATTTTATTCCTCATAGGAGTCCAGCTCAATCTAATTTAAATCCCCAACCATCCTTCTACAAAAGAAGCCACAACTACATAATGCTCCAAGAACACTAAAATTAAACACCACTGTGAGTTTCTCAAGCACCAAGGAAATCGCAAAAAGTCAAATCTTTTTGGCTCAGATAACCACAATATGTAGAGAAAAATCCAGACCCCAAAACACAAGCTCCGAGAGGAGTACTCAAAATTTCTTATCATCATAAAGTTATGTGATGTCTTCATTATTTCCCAGGTTGAAAATATCCCTTCCTATCTCTACATGAACTGCCTCGAGCAGCAAATTCATGCCTTTCCAAAAAATGATATTTTCCATGAATCTACCTTTTGCTGCAAGCCTGTCTGTGGTGTCATTATCCTCATGTAAAGTGTGTTGGAAACAAAACACCTCCAACATGGAGAGTTGGAAAGAATTGTTTTCAAAAATATGATTTTTTTCTCATCCCTCCTTATACTTGTCTTTCAGGTTCATAATTACATTTATTGCATCACCCTCTACTACAAGGTTTTGATAACCAAGATTAACCACTAACATCACCCCATGGTAAACCGTGTGCATCTCCGCCATGTCTTTTGTGGGATAGTATTTTGGATTAAAGAAAAAGTAGGTTTTGAAGGTACCTAAAACCCTTAAAGCGAAAGAAGGTTTTGTGGGATAGTGATACTAGGCAGATGTCTAAATCATTTAGTGTCCAACATATAGTATGATGTTGAAATATAGGTCATCCCTTACAAATAAAGTTTACAAAACTAAACTATTAATATTGGATGCTATTGAAAATGAGACAACTCAAGGTTATACTTAGTAGTATTTCAATTGATTGGATAATGTTGGGTCCAATGTAGATCTTACTAAGAATGGAAAAAAATAAGGGTCATCTAGTTTTATCATAATCTTTATCAAAGTTAATTTTGACAAAGACCACTTTTTAATTGAATTTCCCAACCCATTCCATAACTTATAATACAATAATAATTTTTTCACTTGTAAATTTTTTTTGAGTCATGTTTTCTCCATATGAACAAATAATGGGAGAATACATTTATCACCAAGCACAAAGACCTTTACAATGATCTCCTAGAAAAAATTCCTTAACCTTTGATTGTATATTAGCATAACCCTGTAAACTTATAATATAATTCAATCATGTGCTATTCACAATAAACCCTAGAGATCCTAAATCTAAAGATTTGGTGTACACCGTATGTAAATCACAGACAAAATCATATAAGGTAATTTGGTTGAACTCATTGAGAAAGCTATCACAGCCATATGCCTTTTAGTTAACTATATTAATAATATCATAATGGAGATCCTCTTTGGTAAGAAGTTTTTGATAATTCACTAACTAAATGAAAGAGAAATAATAAGGGATTTTGCATTTGATCATTGTTTGAAACTCAACTTATGATCTTTGCAAAGGGTTTTAAGATATGAACATAATTAATAGTGCTACCTACAGCCTTTAAACATTTAAAAAGGTCATAAAAAGGTTTTTCTATATTCTTATAGATTTTATTTGTTGAACTAAGTTGTGTTACTAGAAAAGTTAGAAAATCTCCTTGAAATATTGTTTTACAAACATCAATAATAAATTTTAGTTTTATACGATCTCCTCTAGCTATTTACAAATTTAGAATATATGCTTATTAGCACAATTAGCCACTTTGTAAAAAAATTTAGAAGTGTATCATCTCAAGCTAAGTGGGGAATTAATTGGGCTCTATTGAAATAGTCACATAGGAATTATCGTGGATCTTCTATTATCAATGGTCATAGATTATTAGGAAAAGTCTAGTGCAATTTTCGACATCAAATTGCTAATTAATCGACAAACCCATGCCACCATATGGGTCACTTGACACAAAGTTCTAAAAATAGAGTATATAATCAAGAGTGGACTTTCAAGAAGTGGAAACATTTGCAGTAATATTTATCTCAAGTATTTAGGTTTACTAGTTTCCTTGGAGGGATAATCATATTCTAATGAAGCCGCCACCACTTGTTTTGCATTATCACTAGCATTGAGATAAAAATGTTTTGTAGATATCAAGATTTTAGTAATTTTTTCATTATTGTATTTTATATTATTAATATTGATTTAAAAAGACCATATCATTGATGCTTATAATTATCTCATGTTAAAAATAAATAAAAGTCATTCTATGGTTTTAACTAAAATAAATGTTCAATAAATTTGTCTTATGTTCCTTTCAATATAATATATATCACCATTCTATCATTGAACGGCACAATATAAAATGACAAAATAGAATATTGTCCCATACAAGTAGACTTAGCAACGATAACATAGAGGACCTCAAATGCAATTTTATTAATTTTATTGAAATAAATAAGTTTTCATGTTGATAGAAAAATAAAATGTTTAGTTTTCAAATTGATATTTTAAATTATAATTGAAACATATTTTTACAATTAAAAAATAATTGTTTTCTAAGAAAAAATATAATTAAGAAAGAACTGATTGATTATAATAGAAATATTTGTTATGAAATTAAAAGTGTTCTTGTTGTAAGTAATTAAAAATAATTAAATATAAAGTAGTAAAATTTAAAGTTATATTTTTGAAAATATAAAAAATTAAAGAAACTTCATTTTTTGAAAGATTTATAATAGAAATATTTATTTCAAAATAAGATAGTGTACTTACTAGAAATTAATTAAAAGTGAGATAGTAAACTAATTTAAGATAAGATATTTGAACAAAGTAAAAATATAATGTTAACTATTAAATTTTGAAGCTCATTTTTATAAAATTATGATTGAAATATACCTTTACAATTAAGAATAAAAATATTTTTTATTTTAAAGATTTATAATAATAAAATTTCTTTTAGAATTAGACAGTGTACTTACTATAAATTAGTTAAAAGTGAGATATTAGACTAATTTAAGATGACATATTTAAACAATTTTTTTTTTTAAAACACAATATTAAATATTAAATTTTGAAGTCTATTTTTATAAAAAATATAATTGACACAAATATAAACACATCATTTACAACAAAACATCATGAGCTAAGAATTCTTACATCTCATTTTCAAAATTCCTTGTACGAACCATTGATTATCTCCTAACTAGTTTAGAATTTTTAAGGTTTGAAGACTAATATGCATGTGATTAGATAAAGAAATACTATTGTGTAAAAGAGATCATTTGGGTATCTTAAATAGAAGTTATTCTAATTAAAGGAAAGTGTCATAATTACTAATCTCAACCACAACTACCTTGTTCAATTGTAGTGCTTAAATTCCTAATTTGACCTTACATTTAATATTTAATATGATTGACCTTTTCCCATATTTTTTCTATTTTGTTTCTTGCTTTCTATATGGATTAAAGTAATTTATTATTGGCCTCTAAATATGCCTTGGCCTCACATTATAGTTGACATTATATACTAACAAAGAAAATTAACTATGTTTATAGATGGAGGACCTTGATGTTAGAAAATGACAAGAAAGCTCAAATCAACAAGAGGTCGCTACAGTTTGAGAAGGTTTCCTTTTGGGCCTTCGACTCTCTCATCGTCTGTGGGAGTTTGGTGGTGGGTTTTTCGTTCCAGTCCAGTGTGGGATCCCTATTGAGGTGGGGTTCCTCACTTGTGGCCTTTGGTAGCGGAAGGATGATCCTTGGATTTTCTCTCAGACCTCTTTTGGGCCGGTTTGAGAAGGTTTTTGATTGCACAGGCTTTTGCTTGCCTTCTCTGCCCCTTTGCTTTTTATGGGTGTGCTATTAGTCTTTTGTTTTCAGTTTGTTGTGGACCTTCCCCCTTTGGGTGGAAGAGGTAGGGTTTTACTCTTTTCTGGTGGCCAGGGGACGGCTGATAGTTTTAAAGGGCTCCCTCTGGTTTGGTGTTTCTGGTTAAAGCAGGTTGCTTGCTGGGAGGCTGGGCTCTACCCTGTCATTGAGCATCTTGTTTCCTTCTCCGGGCTTTGGGCTTCATACACTCAGTCGTCTTCCTTCTTCATGGTTCCTATGGAGGTGGATCAACTTCCTATTGAGGTGGAGTGTTCGTGCGAGATTCTGAAGGCAGCTGATTCTCCTATGGAGGTGGAGAGTGTTGGGGCTTTTTGCTTTGTTCCTATTGAGGTGGAACACTTTGCTTTAGAGGTGCATTGGAAGACTGAAACTTGTGTTATGCTCGACTGTCAGGGATATGGTGGGGCTCAAGGTGCTGTCATTGTGCAGCCTAAGGTGCTGTCAATGTGTTGTCATGTGCAGACTATGTGCTATCAAGGTGTGCTGACTATGGCTTTCTACTGGTTCCTTGATTTTCCCCCTTAACTGCACTTTGGCTGTAGTTTTTGATGACGTTTCCTTTGTTCCTGTTAATGTGTTGTTAACATGTTCATTGTGACTCTGCTTTGTTGTACCACGGGCCAGCACCCTCTTGCTGCTTTTTTAATAAAAAAAAAGAGGTCGCTACATAAAAATCCCGTAAAAGGAACCAAGCTTACTATGCTTGGCATAAAGAAGAGATAACAGTGCGTAGAAAAGAAAAAAGAATACAAAAAAGATAAATTAATCTCGAGCATAAAGAAGATATAGCTGCCTATAGAGAGGAAAATAGAATTCAATAGAGACAAATTAAACTGGAACAAGAGGAGGCCCATAGGTCACAACATTGTGAGAGCAGCCACAACTACTATGCTCGTCACAAAGAATAAGTCCAAGCACCAAGACATACAAGGTATTAGGAGGATCGAACATGGAAACATAAGCAACAACAAACCCAAAATTCTTCAGAACCAAATGCACCATTCAACGATGATCCTAAGTTCATAACAACAATGAAGAATCTTTGACGGCGATTAGATACACTTTCTCACCAAAAAAAATGTATCATATGTAAGGAACACTATCTAGGCATGCATGTCAAACTATCAAATAGTACTATTGCTTGTAAAAGGTGTCCCATTGAAAGGGCCATACATAGGCTTTCATCACTCAACAACATGGACCCAACGAGAAACCAATCATACTAAACCCAAGTAGAAGAAATTCTTATTGCTAGAGTGGACCCAGTATTACAAGTAACCCATGCCCTTGGAGGCTAGTATAAATATAGTGGACATTCAATCAACTTTCCAAAAGATATACAAACCATTGTAATGTGTTTCCATGAAGAATTGAAGATCTGGATATATTAATATTACGAAGAGTGCATACAGAAGGGCACACTTATGATTTTTACGTTAAAAGGATTCGTGTCAAAGATGCATTACAATAAAAAGTTAAATGTGATCCATACTACTGTGATGTTATTGTGAGTTTAGAAAATTTGGCCCAACTTCCTGAAGAAAAAATAGATATTTCAAGCATGTTACACACAGTTATCACTAAAGGGGACATGATCATACCAGGTTATCAGTTTGACACTAGCGAGGCTAACGATGAGATAATTTAAGTCCAAACTTCTTCACTCATTCCTAAGTTGCCAAGTAGACAAAGTGAACTAGACCTCATTAAGAGAGCATTAAAGCTATATGATACTACAGAAAACATTATGAATTAGCCTGAAGTAGACTCGTCCCCAGTGAATGAATATAACACTAAAGGATTATCAAACATGGGGTTTCCAACACTCTTTCCCGATGGAATCACATTACCAATGTAACCATGAATACAAGAAGTACATATGCATGAAAATTCCCTACGCATGATGAAGTATCATGATCAAAGATTCGGAAGACATCCAAGGTTTTGATATTTTATTTCTAATCTTATGATGAGACATCGTAGTCATGGCCTTGCAACAATTTTATTTAAAAATAATGTAGAAGAAATGTACCAACACCCATTGAAAACCTTTGTACACATTTAAAACAGCTCCCAGATATGCAATTAGTTGAAGAACTTATGCATTTTGATTCTTCACTATAAGGGACAAGGCCATACTGGAACAAGCGTCGCGCTGAACTAACAGATATGATCAACCAAATCAAATCACCTACCCTCTTCTTCACATTAAGTGTTGCAGATATAAAATGGCCAGATTTATAAATATTATTGTCAGGTGATATGGCAATGAGAATGCAAACAAATAAACAATGCTTGGATAATGTAATTAATAATCCCTATACTAAAACATTATATCTTCATCATCGGTTCATAATATTTCGTAAAGAATTTGTTAAGAAGCTCCATGGTGCAACAAATTGGTGGTACAAAACTGAATGGAAACACTGAGGGACTGGACATGTACACTGATTCATTTGGCTCCCAAATGCACCAAACATGGATACACTTAACTGGAAAAATAATGTTGACGTCGAACATGCAAGGAAATTATTTGATATGCATGTCAGTGCTTTGAATCCCCATGATGCATGTCTGAGGAACATCGTAATATATCAATCTCCATTAGATGACCCTTGCTTACTAGATACACATGGAATCTTATCTCCAAACCTCTCTCGTGATTATGAAGTGATCGTCAATTGGATCTAGAGACACACTAAATGTACTGAGCCTACATGGATAGAGGAAGGACTTGTTAATGGAGCTCTTGGTGAGGTTATTGACATTGTTTACGGACCAGGCTATAAGCCACCAGATGTTCCCACATGTATGTTGTGGTACGTTTCGATAATTAATGGACTACCATGGAACCAAGAAGATTCAAAAATTGTACCAATACTACATGTAACCTTGGGCAGTCGACAACAAATCCCACTTACCATGTCATGGGCTATTACTATACACAAATCTCAAGGGCTCACACTACAACTGTCAATAATTGATATTGGAAAAATAGAGAGACAAGGACTGACATTCACAACTATATATATAGTGAAATCATTAAATGTTCTCCATATTAAACCTACTTTTACCTTCGATAGGTACTCTAAAATGCAAAATAACCCATATACAATTATACAGAAGATGAGGAATTTTGCCTAAATGAATCATCAAACAAAATGTAATTATTTTGAGGGTATAGAACAGTAGAAATGGAATTATTCTATCAAATGTTCTACTATATTTAAAAGAAATATAACTAAACTTTTGATATCAACATTCCAATGACGTTATTGCAAATAGATAAAACTAACAGCATACCCCTTGCACCCCTCAAAGAAGTGCTAGTTTTAATTAAAACAAAAGAAATAATTGAATGTCTCTATAAATTCTCTCTTAAAACTTTATATATTCTTTTGATAAAAGGTACAAGGGGTATATTATATTCTTTCTTAGAAATATATTTTATACATTTTAAAAGTCTAATATTTATATAGTTGGAATTAGGCATATTTCAAAATAATATTATAGACAATCATGTGATGGATACTATAGATGTTTTAAATGTACGAAACTATCATAGATGTTCATAAAGAAATACTATTGTGTAAAAGAGAAATACCCTTTAAACAATTTTATTTTTTAAAACACAATATTAAATATTAAATTTTGAAGTCTATTTTTATAAAAAAATATAATTGACACAAATATAAACACATAATTTACAACAAAACATCATGAGCTAAGAATTCTTACATCTCATTTTCAAAATTCCTTCTACGAACCATTGATTATCTCCTAACTAGTTTAGAATTTTTAAGGTTTGAAGACTAATATGCATGTGATTAGATAAAGAAATACTATTGTGTAAAAGAGATCATTTGGGTATCTTAAATAGAAGTTATTCTAATTAAAGGAAAGTGTCATAATTACTAACCTCAACCACCACTACCTTGTTCAATTGTAGTGCTTAAATTCCTAATTTGACGTTACATTTAATATTTAATATGATTGACCTTTTCCCATATTTTTTCTATTTTGTTTCTTGCTTTCTATATGGATTAAAGTAATTTATTATTGGCCTCTAAATATGCCTTGGATCAATTATTTTTTTCTTAAATTTTGTTTAAGTATTTATGTATAGATCTAATATTGGAGATTACTTTTCTCTCTAAAAATATAGAGGTAGCTATTCATTAGAGTATTTTCTAATATATAGATTATTTTTAATCTACTTTAGCATTTTGCAAGATATGTTGAGATGAATCTTTAATGTTATAAGATTTTGGCACTTATTTTAAATCTCAATATACATATATTTTTGTAACCTTTAGGATTTATATTTTTGTTTATCTTCTTCTCATCTTTCTTTACCTTTTCTTTGAGTAGGAGGCTTCAAATCTAAAAGAAATTAATCAAAATTTGTAAAAATCTCAAAAAATGGCTTCCATTAATCTTATTGATAATTTCAAAATGATAGAGGATTCAATGTGCTCTTAGGATAATGTTGTTGGAAAATACTATCTTTATGTGGAATAGGAAAATGCTATAAATAATTTAAACGGCTTTATTTCCATCATGAAGTGCAACCATTATTCTGCATCAAATGGGAGGTTGTGGGAAGATTAATCTTACATTGTTTGTATGTAATGATATCCAAATTAAATATTAATCGCCCTCTGAATTCACATTATCTATGTAAAAAGAAAATTTATAGTAAACTAAGTATCTTAGTATAGACCAATAAACCACAAAGAATCAAAATAACATGACCATTATAGAGATATACCTTTAATTTGAGGATCATTTGAGAGAGTTAGAATGATGGAGTAGTCTTTATTGTAGCTCATGCATTTAGACACAAAATTTGACATCTCACTCTAGGATAATAGTTGTATCTTCTTAGAGAAATAATAATGGTAATATAATTGAGTATAAGAAAGCATGGCATAAAAACATAAACTATTCAAATGTTGATATCAATTATCAGAGTTTTAGAAATAACTTATAAAATAGAAATAGAGTACAATTCATCAAATTGTTTCCCTCAAATAATATTTATATTTATACTAATTATAAAAAATATTAATACATAAAGTTTTTTTTTAATGATATATGACGTCCAAGATCATAGAGTTGACATCTCCAACTTATTTAAATTTGCATGGAGACAATTAATCTTCCACAATCAATGAATGCAAGTAGTGGAACATGACAACAAATAAAAGGTAGTGAAAAGATAAGACAAAAAAAATGATAAGGACATGGACAAGATAAAATCAATGTTTCTATAGTGGAGTGTTGGTAGAGAAGTTGGCTTGCATACTATAGTGAAAACATAGTTTGTATGCATAATTGGTAATCTTTCTAAGAATTATTATTATCAACATTTCCCTCAAATATCCAATACATTTGTTAAGTCCTGCAATAAACTGAAGTTTTGTAGACATCGTATATGGAATTGTTTACCATTCAAAACTACCACTAAAACTAATCAAAGCCATTAATTGAACTTTTTGTAAATTGTTAATTTCTTTTGCAATTGAAAATTATATACTATTTATTCTTACGTTTCTTCACCTTATGAAATTTTGTGTCTTCAAGTTTAACTTCTCTGGAGAGGATAGATACATACATATATCCTTGACAAAGCATTTAATCATATAATCATAGTCATCTGTCAACTCTCCATTTGCCACAAACAGGGTGACTCCTCAATAGCATACAAGGACTAATGGGCTTTTCGGTTGGATTTGACTTGTTCATAATAGTGTATACAAAAACATAACCGTATTGTTGTCACATGTTAAGGGTGCTTGTGCGTCTTATAGTCAAGGCCTCTCAAAATAAATTAATAGCTCAAAATCTTCATTCAT
This sequence comes from Thuja plicata, assembly GCA_018584345.1. Taxonomy (NCBI): domain Eukaryota; kingdom Viridiplantae; phylum Streptophyta; class Pinopsida; order Cupressales; family Cupressaceae; genus Thuja; species Thuja plicata. Next base: position 371,458 of record MU223050.1, on the reverse strand, counting down.
ATAAATACCTTGATTAGGTTAATCTTTACCCCCTATAATGACTTAGCTGCTACTCCTTTTAGTACAAAATATATGCTTAATATTAATAATTTTTAATTTCCACAAAAAGATTTCTTCAAAAAATAATTTGAACACTAAAATATTATTTATTAAATTAATGATTAAGAAATAAAATTTCAATCATTTACAACGAATATCTTGAGTAGACGTGTTCTTTATTACTTATCTCCGATAGAGAGTAATATTCACTAATATGTAAGATTAAAAATGAAAATTTTATCATTTTAAATAATAGAAAATGCCCTGTTATAAATATTTAATATTAATATAGAGCATGTGATCCTTATCGCGTAAACAAAAGAGAGAAAACCAAACCAAAGAAATTATGCATATAGTACGAATATTTGGAAGCAGTAGAGCAAAATCAAAGAAATACTCACGACAGAGACAGCAAAATAGCATCAATTTAGTTATTCATTAACAATATTACATATTTATAGATACAAATATTTCAACAATCTTCTTGTAAAGGTGCCATAAATTTTGACAGGCAACTGTAACTGATTGACAACAAACTCAAAATCAAATCTAGTGTTGATACAGAGTAGAATTTAGTTATGACACATATTTATTTATGGCCGTTCAACTGAATCAGGGTACCCCCTCCTCCTTATTAAGATTTTTTTGTTTTTTAAAACACAATCTAAAAACAGGGGAAGAAACAGCGAAAACAGGGCATTTATTAAACACACAAAAAAATTAATTTTATTGATTCTAGGGGAGAATTACATTGTGCCTCGGTTACGAGGACTTTTCTTTGCCTTACAAACTTTCTATTCTGCCACAATTTTTAAATCATCGTTCAAAACAGAGTTTATGCATAGCTAGTAGTTCAGATATTTGCATGACAGTCTATTTTTAGATGCCAATTCTATATAAATTTTAAAATACAAAAAATACACACAAACACAATAGAATAATCTTTATTGATATTTAAACATCTATTACATTGTGCATGTATATACTTCAAACAGCAATAAAACTCTATAAAATAGAGTTCACACCCACTTTACAACTAGCTGTTCAGCATCCAGGGTCAGGAAATTGGCCGCTGCAATTTCTATGCGATGCAGACGGTGAGTTTATCTTATCCAGATTGTGCCTGCCACACACAGTCACACAACAAATAGCCAAAATGAGGAGGATTACCAATTTCTTAAGCATTGACTTGTCCATTGTATTCGCAGTTCGCCTCTTTGGAGAAGAAACACAGATTCACAAACTAATGCGTTGTGTTGTAAGTTGATAATTATAAGAGAAGAATGAAAATAGATGCGTGCTCTAATGATTCACAGATGAAAGAAGAGGGATTTCAAATGACGATTTACTCTACGAATTTCGTTAAACGGTTAGATGGTTTCTCTTTATATAGCATATAAAGATAATCATGAACGTTCTGTGTTAGTTTCCTGGAAGTCAGTAATGAAAGCACTAGGAAGATGCAATCTTAGAATTCAATTCCAATCATTTAACGAGGATTTTCAAACTCGAGCGAGCATGAAGAAAATTAAAAAACGTCTTTACAGATTTCTTTGCGTATACGCCGCGTCTAGCATTTGCGACGCCTAGTATAAAAGATGTGTATGAAAGGCATGCAAAAAAGACAAGAAATCGCACAAAAGAATCATTTTAAGTAGAAATCCACTTATCATTACGCGGCAGTAAGCTTCAAATTGCGAAGAAATTACTGAAAGTTTAACAAGTGGCTTCGATTCTTTTTGTTTTCAACAATTCTGAAATGGTGGATGTTTCGACGCGCTGTAATGATAATGTTGTATGGAAATCTCAATTATCTGTATTTGGGGTTTCCAATCGGTTTCGTTCGAGAATTACCAATGAGGCGTCGGACATCGTTATGCATTGTATCGCAGGTGGTGGGAAACGACACTTTCACAACTCGAATTAAACTAGCATATCTATACTTTTGAAAAATTTGTATAAAACTTATTACAGATATTTTAATTAATGTGCTTCTAATCCATGTAATGTATATCTTTTTAAATATATAAGATAGCTTGAACTAATTAAGCCCATAGGGTTATTATGGCAGAGACTTCTGCCGGATTGTTCTGATGACCCGGCGTTGTCCTACGCCGGCATTCCCTTGCTGGCGGATCTCCACTAAATGGTCATCGCTATTTGGTTGGACTGAAAATACTGAACAAGTTAGAACAGCTGGATAACAATAGCTTGGCACGGAAGTAATATTGCCACGTTCAGCTTAATGTGGCTGAATTTTGGAAAACGAAATCCGATTTGAGATTTTTTTTATGATTATCTATTAACTCCTTGAATGGCTGCGATATGAAAGAGAAAGCTTCTGCTCTTAAAGGAAACGAGGATTTAGGTGAAGATCTCGTAGATGAAGAGGTGTGTACATAGTTTTTTTGGCCAATATATTCAAAATTAAATAAATTTTTAAAAGGAAAACTCATAAACCAGACCTAACCGCACAAACAAACATAGGAAAACATTGGTGCTTTGTTTATGTAAGCGATTCAATTCATGTGTAAAGACTGCATTTACCCACAAAATGCCACATCACATAAATAATATAAAAAGCGGAAAGGTCGATAAAAGAACATGGTTGACAATATACAAAGACAATTCGAACCATTACGTATTCATAAAGAAAGAATATAAGACACAGTTTTGACTTTCACGTCAATATAACCAAGATAACCACAAGAATAAGTTGTACAATAAGGACATCGTAAAGGATGAATGTCTAGGTCATCACATGACCATAAATGTTACATAGATTACAATAAGGAAAAGTCGACCAACATGTCGAACCTTCAATCAAATATAAGTACAAAAGAATAGTTTATTTCAATTAAGTGATACATAGTGTGATTTGGATGTCGACTTGCATGCCAGACATCAACACATCTCAGTACAAAGATGTAGCAAAGATATTAAGATATGAAAATAGTACATACAACAACTACAAAAGAATATACCTTGGACCTTTGTCCATCTGTATGTCCCTGTCTCCTTAGCCATTTGACATGCGTCAATCTGCTATCACGAGACGAGAGTGTGGCTTAGGCGCTTTTATCCGCCCAACCACGGAGTGGTTAGCTCCCCCGGGGTTCTTCCTGACACGAAGAACACGCCGACCCTTGCTCGAGAAGCTTAGCAACCGACGCTAGAGAGTCAGATGGATCTGGTGCAGCCGTGAACATATCTACTAACACCTATGTCTAATAGTAGAAACTAACACGGATGTGGCAGAGGGATGGATCAAACAACTGGCATATAAAGAAAAAACTTATGCAATACACTTTGGCCAAAGCAATTTATGCCACGTTTCTACTGGCAGGCAGAAAATACATATAGATAATCATCTCTGCCCTCACCTGAGTTTCCACATTCAACACCCTCCCAATATGAAATGCACATCATTTACACAGCTAGAAATAAAAATAAAAATAAAAATAATATCTCACTAACTAGTTAATATCCATTGAATCTATGCACTGGAAATTAATCGGTTATGTTCCTAATCATATCTGTCATGGTGTATAATACATTGTTACAAGTGTCTCAATTTACGCACACACACAGATCTAAATATACATAATTGTAGCAATTTACCAGCATGTCAATGTGTTACAATGATCCAGAGGAAAAATAAAAGATTCACCCATACACAGTAAATTCCCATAATTCCTAACAAGTTAAACATTTAGTATATATATATAAGAAATTAGGAAACAACATGACCGGTACTCATCCATAAACCAAATATAACGCTGATATAAAAACATGTATTTCTATTCCTAAAGATTTGGTTTTGTTGTCAAGAATTTCATTATTACTCGTACAGAGCCGTCCAGCTTTTAAAAAAAAACTTCAGTAATAACAGAGTCAAGCTTTATAAATTCAAGAGGAGTGATGTCGAACAATGAAAAAGAACAACCAAAGTATCAAAATAAGACATGGTAGCATGCGCAGCGTAACGGGTAAACATATTAGTCTGAGTTTCAGCCGTTGTCTAACCAAAATGAAGTGAAAGACTTACGGTATCTATTTGCATCACTGTAGAAAATCTGTCTAAAGAGAAAACAAAAGTCAGGGCCCGAATAGGAGCAATCAAGGGGAAGTAGTTGTTCATCTCACACCTATCTAAAATGAGAACTATGATTTTTCTAAGCCGAGAAAACACGGAAAAGATAAGTTCCAGTTTCTAGCCGAAAACTACTCACATAACACGACGCAACTAAGGAGATATACCAAAGAAAATGGGTGAGCAAAGATGGCTTGGAGAAATAGAGTGGAAAACTAACGTAGTATGCACTACTGCCAACGACTGATCAAATAAAAAATCTACTAAACATTAGATATCGCTTCCAAGGTTTCACTTAAGTTCCAAACAAAATTTAAGAAAAAGAACTCTCAGATTAATCATGATTTCCTATGCAGCCTTAGGCACATCTTAAACTTCCAAGGCATATGATTTGTGGTGAGAGAGAGAGAGACTAAAAGAATTATAACACCAAAAATAGGGACAACTCATCACATGCCTGCAGCCACGGTTTCTATCAAGGAAAAGGAAGTAGTATAAACAAAAAAACATCGATTCCCACAAAAGGAAGTGAAGTCAAAACTAAGTCCACCCCTAGGTTGTCTAACTGCGCAGAATGTATTGTTTTTTTCAATTCCTCAATAAAAAATAGAGTAATGTGTCCATTTTAACATGCGCACAAAATTACTTAAACAAAGAATGCTACTAAAAAAATAGACATATACGCAGAACAGAGTTCACAGTCAAAGCACTTAATAGGAGATTTCGTAAACATTCATGGAGAAGATAGAGTAGAGGAAGTTTGATTTGGAACCTATAGTTCTCGAGCTGGTATTAATTTGGTGTCCTCTTTGATTGCCCACGCACAGCAGCAACCCTTCTGTTTCAAATTTGTGGTCTGTAATTCAGTTCTCCTCCTTTCACACCATTTCCTCTCGTCGTCCCCTTTCTTTTTCCTTTCTTTCTCCTTTAATGCTTTCCTGTTGCCAACCGTTACTTTCTAAAAATAGCAGCTTCCTTCTAAAATTCAGCTAAGTGGGGAGAAGATAGCCGCCATCTAGATTCCGTGGAAGCATATTAAATCCCGCCCCCATAATGTAAAAATCTCATCCTATATTTATTATTCACATGGTGTCATGGATTTCACCGATAAGTCATTAAGAGAATTTATTTGCAAGAAATAAGGCAATCAAAGTAAACATATTAATATATTATGAGAGGGAAAAATAAAACACTCCCATTTATTTCGTTCACATGCCCGCATTTAACTTTATAATTCAAGAGATGTAATTAGAAAAATATGAAATAATAACATGAAAACACAATATCTCTAAGTGGTACGTGTGTGTGTAATCTAGACTATCGTACCCTCCAGAGCTGAGAGCTAGCCTTCCCTACCTCAACCACACCCCCGCCTTCATTCCTGCATCCATTCAACACACTCAGAGCCACAAAAATGATATATCGGTAATCAATTTAATCATTTAAATCAAACAAATTCATCATACTTATTTCTCAACCATCATCAATAAAATCAACACCTTTTATTGAATTACGTCTTATGTCATCATTTATGCATGGATTCATAAAATATAACACATCTATTTACGCATCATCATTTAGTATCATCAGATTTCAATCATGATAAGGTATTTTAGAGTCAGAATTACCATAATTCAAAACATCGACATAGTCAACTCATAACAACTAGGTCAAACAAAGTAAAAGGTCGAATAATAACCCTAACGTAACGGAGTCTCAAAGGTTGAGTCGTGACAATATGCCTATTCATTGTGAGTCTTTTCTTGAGCATAGAAAACAATATGGACCAGTGCCAAAACAGAGGATTGGATTTACAAACTGAATCTTTCAATGCCATTGATGGAAATGGACAAGGATGTTTTCACGGCCATATGATCACTTCTTTCCAGTTAGTCAGCTGTTAGAAAAAAATTACGAAGCTATTATTTGTTATTTGTTTTGCATTAATTATTTCTCCTCCCTCCATTCATTATTTCACCAAATGCTTGTTCATTATAATTGCTTTGATTTTAATAAAAACATTTGTGATTCTCACAAACATCTCCTGCATTATGCCTTGCGTATGTTTCAATACAATTTTTAGTTATGAAGAACAATGCTAAGTGCATTGAGAAATGGAAATGAATCAATTTTAATATTTACTTTATCTATATTCTAATTTTCAACTTAATATTGATTAATATATGAAGTGTTAAGAGATTTTTTTATTTTCATTTTGAATGTGTTTATATTTATTTATATTAAACTTAATCATTATTCAATTGATATTGAAGAATAGTTATACAAAATAATATAATTATTTATTTTAATTGTAGAGTTTGTATATATTTCAAGAAATTTATATTGTTATAAAGTAGATATTATTAAAAAATTTAATTATTTTTAAAGACGAAACGTAAAAGATTCTAAATTTTATATTAAAATAAACATAATCATATATAGTTTTTGCATATTAGAAAGGTATGATAGTTGGAAAACAACTAATAGACAGAGCAAACCATACCAGTTAGGACAAAAAAACTACTAGTTGTTGTTAGAGTATTATTACTTTATGCTTATTAATTAAATCATATCGATTTAATTATGTAAGTTCCTATTACTCTAGTTACTTAAGCTTCACTTAGGTACATTATTATTTAATTATTAATTAATAATGTGCAACCTAGTTTTTCCCTTTAGGGTTTCTATCTCACCTTTTATAAGGTTGAGCCTTGTACTTTTTTCATTATCTCTTATGCATTTTTCACATTTTGAGAGCACTTTCCTTCTGTCTCCATTTTTTCTTCTCTTGTTACAGGTTATTGGCTAACAGGGTCTTCTTCGGTTGTGTAGAATTGAGTTTGATCAATTCTTTCATGGTATCAGAGCTCAGATCTGTGGCTACTTGTTCCTGATTTGAAGGTTTTTGGAGCTTGAAGGGTTTTTGATTTTTAGAGTTTTTAATTATTAGTTCTGGGGGGTCTCTATTTTTTAGAGCATTTTGGACCAAAACCGACCTCACGGTTGAGTCTGGAAGGCCCAAAAACCCTAGGATTCATATAAAACATGTCCGATTTAGACATCGGAGCATCAGGAAAAATTTTTTCGGCCTTCTAGGGCCGTACGGACACAGTTTTCGAGGTGAAAATTAAAAAAATATTTAAAAAAGCTTATTTTTTGGTGCATCCGGGGCGCGCCGCCACCGCGCCACCCCGACGCCGCCTCCGCCTGGCCCGGCCCAGCCCGCACCCGGCCCACCCGCCAACGCGTAGCTCACCGGCCGCCAGCCACCGACGAAGCTGCCAGAGCCACCAGCGGCGCCGCTTGGCCCTCTTCCGCCGCCCGGGAGCAGCCGCCACCGGTGGTAGCCACCGGCCAGCCTCCAGCCAGCCACTGGCCTGTCAGGGCTGACATCAACAGCCGGATTTTTTTTTCGGCACTTTTTCAAAATTTTCTGGCGGTCGGAATATTTTTTCCGACAAGTTCAGCCAGTTCTTTAGAGGCCTTATGAGGCTCTTATGCACAGAAATAGGATGGATGAGGTAATGGGCCTCATTGTCATGAACATTTTAGATGGGTTGTTATTCCACCTGGATGGTCTGACTACACCCAGGGATATGTGGGACAAGTTCTCCACCTTGTTTGGCACCATGGATCAGTTCAGGATTCTCTAGATAGATGCAGAGATCACCTCCTTGGCACCTGACTCATTCACCAGCATTAAGGACTTCCTGATGAAGTTCAAGTCTCTTTGATCTATTATACAGGTTTCTGGAAAGACAAAGTCAGATGATGAGTGTATCTTCTTGATACTCTCCAAGCTTCGTGGTCCTTATTAGATTTTCAGTTGTACCTTCTACTCCACTATGGATGCACTGGGTGCACGACATGTTATGCCCTCTTTTGAGACCTTCTGTGATAGGTTAACTCATGAGCAGTCCAAGCTCAGTCAGATGGATTCTCTTACAGGTTCAAAGTCACAGGCATTGCTTGCCAAGTCATCTCCAGATACACAGAAGCAGAAGCTGAAGTAGATATCTAATTCCTCTTCTCAGCACTCTGCTGGCCTACCATCTTGTTCTAAGAAGGAGAAATCGAAGACTCAGAACCCCACTTGTTCTTATTGTCAGAAGGGGCCCCATGATGAGTCACAGTGTTTTCAGAGGAGATTTGATGGCTATGAGAAACAGATTGTAGATTTGCAAGCTCTCCTTCAGAAGAGCACTATTTCCTCTCCATCCTCTTCTACCTCACAAGGGTCTACTTTTTAGTCTTCTGCCTCCTCTTCGTCATCTGGATAGGATTTTGGATAGGGTCATGCATTACAGGCATCTGTTGCATCCCCTTCACAGGTCCGTTGGATACTGGATTCTGGTGCTTCTCACCATATGGCATCTTCTCAGGATTTGTTCTCTTCTTTTGAGACTTCTCCTATTCCTCATATTCTCATGGGGAATAACACTGTACAGACAGTCTGCGGGATAGGTTCGGTCAGCATTCAAGATGGCACGTTCAATGATGTATTATATGTTCCATCTCTATCTGCAAACCTTCTCTCGATTTATCAGATTACTCGCAGTGGGTCAGGGAAGACAATTGAGTTCACAGCACATTCAGCCTTCATCAGGGATAGTGTGACAGGATGCATTATTGCTACCGGGATAGTTGATCATTCCACCTGTCTCTACACCTTCTCTCACTTTGGTCCACCATCTCCATTGTCGAGCACTGCTCTCCCCTTTCGAGAGAGCATCGTGAGGTGCAGTCAGGTCGCTTGAACCTTTGTGTTGTTCCCGAGACCAGTGTTGTGACTGCCACTCCACATCTTGAAGCATACTTTTCTCTTCAGCAGGACTCTTCTTCAACACTGCTTGACCCTCCAGCTCCATTCATCAAGCCACCAGGTGCAGTTGTTGAGGACTCTACAAAGGACATTCATCTCCTCTTTGATGACAGTGTCAGCACACTTGTCATCCCACTTACATTGGGGATTCCCTTTCAGGATCCTCGTGTCTTCTCTTTTGAGCACCAGCTCAACCTTCCAGTGACACCTCATCTTTCAAGGTCACCTCTTCAGTTCCCACTTCCTTTCACTCCTTTGCATTGGAGTCCTGGTGGTTTGTTCATTGATCCGGGAGTTCTTTCATTCTAGGGGGGCTTTGGAGCCTCAACCCTCTCTCACGGGGGGGTTTGGCAGCACGCATTGTACTTATGGCTTTGAGAGAGTCTCTTAAAGTCATTCCTTTTGTCTTTTATTGCTTTTATATCTCTTTTTGGAGAGGAGTTTTTCCCACTGGGTTTTCTCCTTTGTCTCCGGTTTACAGAGATTTCCTTGTATTGGGTACCTGATCAGGCCTTGTTGTCGGGACCCTTTTCTTGCTTTCATAGTTTTGCTAGGTCAGCTTTCTCCCTACGTTCAGCTTAAGGGGGGGTGTTAGAGTATTATTACTTTATGCTTATTAATTAAATCATATCGATTTAATTATATAAGTTCCTATTACTCTAGTTACTTAAGCTTCACTTAGGTACATTATTAATTAATTATTAATTAATAATGTGCAACCTAGTTTTTCCCTTTAGGGTTTCTATTTCACCTTTTATAAGGTTGAGCCTTGTACTTTTTTCATTATCTCTTATGTATTTTTCACATTTTGAGAGCACTTTCCTTCAGTCTCCATTTTTTCTTCTCTTGTAATAGGTTATTGGCTAACAAGTTCTTCTTGGGTTGTGTAGAATTGAGTTTGATCAATTCTTTCAGTTGCTAGAGACTAAAGCATAAGGTATTCCTAAAGAAATAGGGAAAGGAAGACTACATGAACAAAACAAATCTTTGAGTGAAAATTTAGAAAGGAATTCTCAAAAGATATGAGAAGTTTCAACAATTTCGTCTTTGCAAGGGCTAGACGACCCTTGAATACTTGTGTCCCTAAGGCCTATGATTAGAACAACATTTGTGCAAGTTAGAACATGTGAATTTAGGCCATGTCCTTCTTTAGAATTGTCTTTATTCTCTTGACCATTAAGATCCATTAAGCAACCTAGAAAGCGTGGTTTTGGAAGAGGACGATGCACAATTAGACGAGGCATAGCATAAAACATAGTTTTTAAAGTAGAAATTGGAGGAAGTAGATCAAGAGAACGTTATTTAACTCATAATGGTGATTAAATATTAGTGATAATTGTTGGCCTGCATATTCTTATTGTAGTGTGATTTAAATGTAACTCTTTAAAAGTTCCTTGAACATCACATTATAGTTGACATTATATACTAACAAAGAAAATTAACTACATTTATACATGGAGGACCTTGATGTTAGAAAATGACAAGAAAGCTCAAATCAACAAGAGGTCGCTACATAAAAATCCTGTAAAAGGAACCAAGCTTACTATGCTTGGCATAAAGAAGAGATAACAGTGCTTAGAAAAGAAAAAAGAATACAAAAAAGATAAATTAATCTCAAGCATAAAGAAGATATAGCTGCCTATATAGAGGAAAATAGAATTCAATAGAGACAAATTAAACTTGAACAAGAGGAGGCCCATAGGTCACAACATTGTGAGAGCAGCCACAACTACTATGCTCATCACAAAGAATAAGTCCAAGCACAAAGACATACAAGGTATTAGGAGGGTCGAACATGGAAACATAAGCAACAATAAACCCGAAATTCTTCAGAACCAAATGCACCATTCAACGATGATCCTAAGTTCATAACAACAATGAAGAATCTTTGATGACGATTAGATACACTTTCTCACCAAAAAACATGTATCATATGTAAGGAACACTATCTAGGCATGCATGTCGAACTATCAAATAGTACTATTGCTTGTAAAAGGTGTCCCATTGAAAGGGCCATACATAGGCTTTCATCACTCAACAACATGGACCCAACGAGAAACCAATCATACTAAACCCAAGTAGAAGAAATTCTTATTGCTAGAGTGGACCCAGTATTACAAGTAACCCATGCCCTTGGAGGCTAGTATAAATATAGTGGACATTCAATCAACTTTCCACAAGATATACAAACTATTGTAATGTGTTTCCATGAAGAATTGAAGATCTGGATATATTAATATTACGAAGATTTCATACAGAAGGGCACACTTATGATTGTTACGTTAAAAGGATTCATGTCAGAGATGCATTACAATAAAAAGTTAAATGTGATCCATACTACTGTGATGTTATTGTGAGTTTAGAAAATTTGGCCCAACTTATTGAAGAAAAAATAGATATTTCAAGCATGTTACACACAGTTATCACTAAAGGGGACATGATCATACTAGGTTATCAGTTTGACACTAGCGAGGCTAATGATGAGATAATTTCAGTCCAAACTTCTTCACTCATTCCTAAGTTGCCAAGCAGACAAAGTGAACTAGACCTCATTAAGAGAGCATTAAAGCTATACGATACTACAGAATACATTATGAATTAGCCTGAAGTAGACTCGTCCCCAGTGAATGAATATAACACTAAAGGATTATCAAACATGGGGTTTCCAACACTCTTTCCCGATGGAATCACATTACCAATGCAACCATGAATACAAGAAGTACATATGCATGAAAATGCCCTACGCATGATGAGGTATCATGATCAAAGATTTGGAAGACATCCAAGGTTTTGATATTTTATTTCTAATCGACATCCTAGTCATGGCCTTGCAACAATTTTCTTTAAAAATAATGTAGAAGAAATGTACCAACAACCATTGAAAACCTTTGTACACATTTAAAACAGCTCCCAGATACACAATTAGCTGAAGAACTTATGCATTTTGATTCTTCACTATGAGGGACAAGGCCATACTAGAACAAGCGTCGCGTTGAAGTAATAGATATGATCAACCAAATCAAATCACCTACCCTCTTCTTCACATTAAGTGTTGCAGATATAAAATGGCCAGATTTATAAATATTATTGTCAGATGATATGGCAATGAGAATGCAAACAAATAAACAATGCTTGGATAATGTAATTAATAATCCCTATACTAAAACATTATATCTTCATCATCGGTTCATAATATTTCGTAAAGAATTTGTTGAGAAGCTCCATGGTGCAACAGATTGGTGGTACAAAACTGAATGGAAACACTGAGGGACTGGACATGTACACTGATTCATTTGGCTCCCAAATGCACCAAACATGGATACACTTAATTGGAAAAATAATTTTGAGGTCGAACATGCAAGGAAATTATTTGATATGCATGTCAGTGCTTTGAATCCCGATGATGCATGTCTGAGGAACATCGTAATATATCAATCTCCATTAGATGACCCTTGCTTACTAGATACACATGGAATCTTATCTCCAAACCTCTCTCGTGATTATGAAGTGATCATCAATTAGATCCAGAGACACACTAAATGTATTGAGCCTACATGGATAGAGGAAGGACTTGTTAATGGAGCTCTTGGTGAGGTTATTGACATTGTTTACGGACCAGGCTATAAGCCACCAGATGTTCCCACATGTATGTTGTGGTACGCTTCGATAATTATAATGGACTGCCATGGAACCAAGAAGATTCAAAAATTGTACCAATACTACATGTAACCTTGGGCAGTCGACAACAACTCCCACTTACCATGTCATGGGCTATTACTATACACAAATCTCAAGGGCTCACACTACAACTGGCAATAATTGATATTGGCAAAATAGAGAGACAAGGACTGACATTTACAACTATATATATAGTGAAATCATTAAATGGTCTCCATATTAAACCTACTTTTACCTTCGATAGGTACTCTAAAATGCAAAATAACCCATATACAATTATACAAAAGATGAGGAATTTTGCCTAAATGAAATGACTCATCAAACAAAATGTAATTATTTTGAAGGTATAAAACAGTAGAAATGGAATTATACTATCAAATGTTCTACTATATTTAAAAAAATTATAACTAAACTTTTGATATCAACATTCCAATGAAGTTATTGCAAATAGATAAAACTAACAACGTACCCCTTGCACCCCTCAAAGAAGTGCTAGTTTTATTTAAAACAAAAGAAAGAATTGAATGTCTCTATAAATTCTCTCTTAAAAATTTATATATTCTTTTGATAAAAGGTACAAGGGGTATATTATATTCTTTCTTAGAAATATATTTTATACATTTTAAAAGTCTAATATTTATATAGTTGGAATCAGGCATATTTCAAAATAATATTATAGACAATCATGTGATGGATACTATAGATGTTTTAAATGTACGAAACTATAACAACTTTTGAATAGGAAGATCTTGCGAGGAGATTATAATGCTATGAGAAAATTTGAAAGAAACCATTTCTAGGAAGATCTTTTGAGGAGAGAGTACGTATACAACTGATAGAAATGTCATTAATTATTACCGTTATCTTCCGTGAAGTCTGTAATGAAATGTGAGGCCTCACCCCGACCCATCATAGCTCATTTGATACACTTATTTTGATACATTATGATTCGATATTTTGAAACATTATATTTGATGGAATAGACATTATTAGTATTATTTATGTGATGTGATGATTACTTCAGTATACCTTATTGATGATGTTTATGATATTTTGGGTATACGCATGCATTATGATGATTATTTTAGTATTTTAAATTCAAATGAAAAAATATGTTATGTTATTTTAATTGTGCAATCAGTTATGGTTATCAGGTGCACAAATGGAAAAAGGTTATTAATGAAAATGTAGAATGTTCAGTAATAGATTATGCAATTTGGTTTATATATATGCATGTGATTTTATTGAGCTACTGATGTTTAATTTAGTGTGTAGAAAAATTACCAAGGAAATTATTGGAGAATCAGTAACCAACCATATGTGCAAATTTTAAAGCCAAGGTTTAATCTAATAAAGAGATTCAAACCTCATTGTTAAATTATTTTATTCTTGATCGTAAATTGTATGTATGTATTAGGTGTTTTCACTATGTAGTTAGTGACATGTCAATTTTGTATTATGTTATTTTACAGTGTCACTTAAAACTTGTTATGTGTTTATGTAATGACATGTCTATTAAGGTTGGCAATGTACCCTAACTAGATTATTTAATTTTAAATTTTGTTCTAGTCACTTTTAGAGGCCAAAAAGTGGTCCTAAGGGCCCATTTTAGTATAATCCAAGTACCTTGGTGATAGGGGTATGGGTTAGGAATATTTATAACACTTCTAGAACCCATTAGTGGCCTTAGTGACCCTCTTAATAACCCATTACTGACATGTTACAAAAATAGAGTGAGTCTTGACCTTTTACCCAAACCCACACTCCTTTCTAATCTTGCATTTATGATAGGGGACAAAAGATATTCAAAAGACGTAGAGGTCATTTATGAATTTAATATTGGTGAGTGGATAGGATTTGAAGGCTTTTTAGAGGCCCTTTGTGGAGTTAGAAGGTGTTCACCCACTCTCTACTTTTAGAGACATTAGGGTTTTAGATTGAAGGAAGCAAAAAGGAATCGAGCTCTTCTCAAGCATCATTTTACCATAACACTTGTGAAGGTTAGTCTCCACCATTGCCATGAAAGTTTCTTTTTTTTTGTTGCAAATAGATTATTATGTATTTCATTCTCTTGCATATGTGATCTATGTATTTTGTGTTATGATGTAAGGGAATAGGATTTTGAGTTTGATTTCATACTTATTGGGTTTACCTTTGTTTGAATGAGGGAGTTTTGTGAAGGGTATAATGACATTACTCACCCTTGGATAGGGAAGAAGTGGCCAAGTATGCGGGAAGGGGTTAGTTGGATTCCATGAATGTGTAGAGTCTCTTCTCATGGAGAAAAGAGGAAAAAAAATGCAAGGTGTGTGGGCCTTTGCATGCCAATGATATTGATCTTGATTTGGGGGAGATAAGGAGGAGAATGTATGAAAAAATGTATGTGGATTCTAGCCTTGGAAAGACATGGTTATTGTATGTATTCATTTGAAAATTTTCTATATGGAAGTCCGTGACCTTCACCCCTTATTATGGGTTCAAGATGAATCCTATTGTTCAAGCCTTGGATGGGTGTTTTGTTGTTGTGTGAATAGTGTGGATGTCACCCATTGGTTACCGATTCTCCTAGCTCGAGGGTGGTCTCCTTGAGACCTAGGATGAGAGGTGAGCTCTCCATGGTTAGTTTTATGTTGTATTTTGCATATTTTGGATGGACCTTTTGATGGAGCCATTTGGGATTTGGAGCATGGAAGGTGTTCTTAATGTCATTATGTTGGAGACTTCTCCATTGTAGCATGACCTATAGTACTTTTCTTTCATGTTGAAGATGGATTTTGAAATGGAATGGATAAAATGTTGTAGACTCCAATAGTGTAAATGGAAATGTAGTCATTTGTGAAAATGAGAAAGTTATGTGTTCAAGTTTTATTGGATTGGAAATCATATCTTGTCTTGAAATATATTGCCTTGCATAATTTCAAGTTTAATACTCTCTATTTCTTTCTTTGAAATCTAAGTTTTTATAACAATGTGATTAAAATATTATACCTTAAATTGAATATTGCATCCTCAAATCTTGTTGAGAAAATCATGATAGCAATGGATTATTAATCAAATTTTAACACTAAATAATAAACTACCTATGACCTATACTTTATAAACAATCCATTTAATTGAAAGCATAAATAATAATTAATGATACATACATTTAACTCTAAAAATAAAATGTAATGTTAAAAAGGAAAAGAAAACAAAAATACAACTTTCGAGATTATGAAAGAGCCAAAATAACTCTTTGAAAAATGTATGATAAAATAACGTAGTTAAGATTTTCTTTCCAAATAAATGAAGTGAATTTAATTATTATTGATATCAATTAATTGTAAAATTATGATAGTTCTTTAAGAAATTTAAATGTATTTTTTCATAATATAAATGTGATTAAATTATTGTGTTGTGAGGACTTTATTTTAAATGTGTTAGGAAATCTAATGTGGGAAGAATAATTATATTAGATTTTGTTTAAAGGATTATAATGATGTCAGATGGGGTTAATTAATTTGATTATTAATACAAAGGTTGATAGATTATCAAAAGGGTTTATTTAGTCAACTTGGTTGTGACCTAGGATCATGTTTAAAAGATATATTGAATGTCGTAAATGGCTTAATGATGAAAGTGGGATATGTATTAGTTCTAAATGGATCATGTTATTATTAAAATTAAGGATTTAAGTATTGCTAGGTCAACCTATAATGCAGTTTAGTACACCCATGTGAATCATCTAGTTAAACCAAGTAAGTATAAGAGTATTAGATCAAGCTAACTTAACTTATGTTCTAACAAATGATTTACGACCATGATGTCACACTTTGTTAAACATGTAACTATAGTTTAATCAACCTGACCCAAGTGTTCTTGTAGCACTAAACCATAGTGTCTCTAACTTGTGTAACAAGTTGGAATACCGACTCTACATCCGCTTTTGTTGTGACCCAAACTCAATTTATGTCTAGACCTTGCAACTTGAAAACTAACTTCACCATGTCGTCACCTTTCCGCAATGCATTCGATATTAGTTGTCATCGTAGTTGTTTGTACCTTTTTAAAAAAATGTATGTGTGTTTTTGCCCTAGTTTTGGGCATGACATGAAAGCATAAGGAAGATACATTTTTAAGGTTCGACCTTAGAATGAGTGAGAAACCATCCTTAGAATTGAATTCCAACATATTTAATGAGAATGGATGTGAAAACAACCTTAGAATTAAATTCCAACAATATTTGCAATGAAGATTGCCATGAGATTTCTTGGCATTCACTTAAACTTCAATAAGACTGGGCCGCTTAATATTTCTTATATTTTAAATAGAAGAAATCATAGAAAAGAAACACTATACAGGATTATGCAATACTAAGCTTCAAATCAAAAAGAAATTTTGATCCTTTTGTAAATACTTTAACAAATGGTTTCAATGACTCCAAGCTCTCTGCAAGTGGAATCACACAAGGCTTACAATAAGAAGATGGGTTGAAGCAAGAAGATGAGTCCACTTGAGGCGGAACTTTCATACTTAACCAAATTCATGAAATCACACTGAACGAAATAGGTTCCCACTTAGAATGAATGGGGTCTCATTTAGCTTCGGGGTCCTGAGCCTAAATTTTAGAAACGGGGTCCTGTTTCAAAATGGGATCGCGTTTCAAAAAATAAAATGGGATCCCGTTTCAAAATGGGGTCCTATTTTGAAAAACAAAATGGGAACCCATTTCAAAACAGGATCCTGTTTTGAAAAAAATGTTATTTTTTAAAGAAAACCTTCCATCGATTCATTTATACGATGTGAATTTAAATAAAGGTAAACGGGGTCACGTTTACTAAACGCAATCCCATTTCTAAAATTTTGAATTTCAAGCCCACTTTTACTATTGGATTTTGGTTTGGAAAGAGGCTTGGGTAGCCGAACCATAGCTTTGGACCTGGTTTGACCTGCAACTTGAAGCCTCTGCTAGTGTCCATACAAAATAAGGACTTTAGACATATATCTGAAGACGTTTTCAGAGAAATATTTTGACAAAATAAAAACTCATTATAGATCAGACTGTGTAGATTCTAAATATGTAATTTTTTAAAAATTTGATCAAAATTTCTATTTTTTAATTGAATTTCCACTAAAACATGTCCACAAATTAAAGATAACAGGTTATTTTTTTATTTTAATAACTTTTTTATTTAAAAGTTTCTCGCAAAAAAACTATATGACATCAAACTAGAGATAATTATTCACACTTTTATTTTTTTTTTGAAAAAACCATATGTTTTGGTCAAATTATGCTTGTCATACATGAGAAATTTGAAAAATAACAATTATGCCTACTAAAAAATTAATTAAAAAAATTAAATTCAACAAAAAATTGCAAACAAATATTTTCATCAATCTTAACTGTGTTACATACCATTTTCGAAAAGGATTGAGAGAAATAGTTTCATTTAGGTCAAATTTTGCTTGTCGTACACGGGCATAGTATGGTCCTAAAACAATGACTTTTAAAATGTGGGTTTTAGTAATTCCTATTGAAAATAAAAATTTATCATCTGGGTATTACAATAAATTACATATTTGGAAATTAGACTTTGAGTACTACAACTTCTATTATTGAGTTTTTTCAAGATTCAATCTCTAAGTGCTACCAATATTCATCTCAAATAAAATGAATTTGAAAAAATAGGAAAAAGAGTTCCACTTTTTGGCCAAAAAGTGGACTCAACTTCTTGCTAGCACCCAGATATAAATTAGATTATCACATAAAAGAGCTATTTATATTGTCACATATTAGTATTGACTCCTTATGAAATGCACTCAAGAAATGTCTCTTAGACTAGGGATTATTTCATGTAGACTGGAAAATTTGTATTGATACGCTTTTAGACATTTGGATTTATGTTGATAAGTTGCAAAGGCCTTATGCTTTTTCCATCTTATCAGAACTTGCAAACACAAATCTATTAAATTTAATTGGAAATCCAAGGTAATTGTCTATGCTTTTATATATTGAATTTCTTTTAATCGTGTCTTTCAACACTAAGATTAAATGCCTTCACTTAACAGAGGAAAAAAATCAATCGTATATAGAAATTCTTTGGATTTGTACATCTCCCAGCGTGATTGAATATGAGATTTGGTCTTGCATTTGGGACACTAGGATAATATACTTTATCGTCAGGTTGTTCGTTGAAGGGAAGAAATGGGAATTGTTGAAAGATAGAGCATCTGATACACTAATTCTATCCATTATCACTGGTGAGCTATTCAAAGAATCTTACACATCCATTTTGGTATGAATTATATTTCTGTGTAATATTTTAAATTTTCATTCTGCATCTCCAACTATTGAAAAGAATTGAATTTGAAATATGATTTTCTGAATAAATAAGGTTTGCATCAATTTTCTAAGATAGTTGGTTAGTATGTGCATGAATTTTACATATATAACTAGAATTTATTATTTCTTCACATTTTCTAATTGGATTTGCTTTGTAATTAATAAATGCACACCCTATGGAGGGAAATAGAAGCTCTATTATTACTCTTTACTTCAACAAAATATTTTCTTCCCCCATTTGTGAAATAAGCTTTAGGTTCTGATGATATCCAATTGTAGTACAAAGAAGGCAACAGTGACAGGTCTAGATATCTTACCATCACTCACTCAACTCAAGAGTATCTGTTTGGAGAGGTTGATTACACCCCTTAGTGTCAAACAAAGAATTGAAGCACTGCAGAACATAAATAAGCTATCTTTGAGCTTATGTGAAGGATTTGAAAATATATCCACATTCACCAAGCTACAATATTTTAATGTGGACCACAACAAAATTTTGGAGAATTTACCCCTCGATATCTGCAAAATACCCTCAATTCTATCCTTGTCCATTAACAACTACCATCACCTTCAAAATTTACCGTGTGCTTTTGGAAAAAATGAAAAATCTAAGAAGGTTAAGGTTGTCGACATTACCATGCCCAGAACAACTTCCTACATCAATTGGAAATATTGAACAGTTGGAGTATGCAGACATTTCACTATGTGAAGGCTTGAAAGAACTTCCAAAGGAAATAGGACAACTCAAGAAACTGAAGGAGCTTCACATGAGAGAGTGTGCTTGTTTGATGATGTTACCTTCAATTGTTTGTGAACTAAGTTCCCTGAAGCTTGTTACCTGTGATGAGAGATGATTGGGAAACAGTGGTTGTGGGTTAAGAACACGTCTATTCCTGAGCTTAGAGTTGAAATTGTGGAAGAATACTTTAGTTTGGATTGGCTTGTCATTTGATTTTTTTCTTCTCTCATCCTGAAGGAAGAGTAAAGGATTTTGACATTACTTTGTAAGAAATATTTTAGAATTTTACAAATTCATTGGCACAAATTAATAAAAATTCATCTATATTTTCATATTAATTCATCTATATTTTCACGCTATGACCATGATCAATTTTTGTGCCTCTTC
This sequence comes from Thuja plicata, assembly GCA_018584345.1. Taxonomy (NCBI): domain Eukaryota; kingdom Viridiplantae; phylum Streptophyta; class Pinopsida; order Cupressales; family Cupressaceae; genus Thuja; species Thuja plicata. The sequence goes on along the minus strand of MU223050.1, from coordinate 351,378 downwards.
AGTGTAGTAAACATTATTTTCTGGATTGTTCATACAAAACGAGCGTATTCTCTATCCCAATATGTAATCAATCAAATTGTCCTTGAAATAAGTGAATTAGATCTCTAGATAATTGTTGTGAATGGTGCTTAAATAAATCAATAAAAAGAACATTAATTTCTAATTATCAGTACTAATTTGTACGTACAAATTTAACAAAATTTATGATTAAAAATTATTTTCTCCAGTTATTTTTAGAATAATAAACTATTCAATTTTAGGATAGCTGCAAATGTAATAGCACTCTCTATATTTTTTTGTGTATTTCAAATGTAGCAATCTTTCTTGCATTTATATTGAGAAAGAGGCTAGGAGATACATGTCCCTACATGGGACATGTCTATTCATTATAATTGTTAATATTTCATTAATCAATCATATATTAGAATAATATAAGTTTGCATAATATATATTTAATAATACACACACACACACACACACATACAATATATTGTTATTAATTAATATCAAAGTATTATATGTATTATAAATGATCATGCGACTGAAGCTACAACCTTTAACACTCCCTCTTAGCTAGGGAGGATGATCAAACAACACTTATGACCCTTACAATAGATACACACAACATCAACACTCTCTCTTAGCTAGAGAAGATAAAATCCATCAAGGTAATAAATCCATTAATTTTGAAAGAGAGAATATATCACCTCACTGTGATATCATAAGATATGGCATATGCAGGAATATCAAGTCACATGATATTCACCATAGCTCATAAGTATCCATGATATGTGTAATGAAATTACGTCTCATGATGTCTTCCATATGGATACTAAGTTTACTTAGAGATATGCCACTACGTGGCATTTCTCATATGGTCTAGTCAATGTGTAATACTAAGTTCAGAAGGATCATGATATGATCCATATGGATACAAAGAAATTACATAATTTGTGATATAAAGGATCACCTAACATGTGACACCAAGTTTTACATATCACCTAACACGTGATATGAGGAATCTCCTAACATGTGATACCAAGTTTTACATATCACCTAACATGTGATATGAGGAATCACCAAACATGTGATACCTGATTTTATATATTACCTTAGATTAAGGAATCACCTTAGATTGTGATACCTAGTTTTCACATCACCTTAGATCGTGATATAAGGAGTCACCTTAGAATGTGATACCTAGTTTTCATATCACCTCATATCATGATACAAGGATATAGTAATTAGAGAACATTGCATTCCACCTTACATATAACCCTATTATGGTATGTGCACTGACATATCAAAATGTCTACCATAACGAACGCATATGAGGAATGACCTTAGATTGTGATACCTAATTTTCATATCAGCTTAGATTGTGATACCAGGATATAGTAATTAGAGAACATTACATTCCACTTACATATAACCCTATTATGGTATGTTTACTGACATATTAAAATATCTACCATAACGAATCTCCATTACAAGATCGTCACCTTGTAACATCAAATACAAGTAGTCATTGTCTAAGAAGTTGTCACCTCTCAGAAATGTACACTGGATGGGTGGGCCCATAAAGTCATGGAGTCACACACATGACATCCACCTTGACTCATCTCAGAGAGTGGATCCACCATGGCTCATCTCAGAGGGTGGAAACAAGAGCTTTCGCCTTAGACTTCTCTCTCAAAGAGAAGAATGCAATAACATACAAAATAATAGATCAAAGATATTGAAACTCCTTTTCATCCAAGGATTCATTCTCTAACATACCAAGTTTATCTCGAAAGTATACAATCTTCTCTCTATCAAGAGACTTGGTGAGAATATCATCCATCTATTCTGTGGTGATAAGGTACCTTGAATAGCATACTTATGTACTATATCTCATGTATAGTTTGCATCACTCTTGATGAACCCCAAGCCATCTAGTAATATCATGATGTAGGACTTAGCATAAGGGAATTTCAGCCATAGTCCTACCATAGTCTTCTGATTGTAAAAACCATCTCCACTATTGACTCCCTCTAAACTAATATGACCAAATTGCTTAGAGATCAGAATGAATCATATCCTATTGTAACAACCTCCTGACCTCCTCATCCAAGGTTGATTATAGATGAACTATCTGACTCCCTCTGAATATAAGATCAACCTTCTGCGATAAAGTCGTGTCTTTGTTCTTTAGTCTGCATTAAGCTCTTTTCTTGAATGCCCTTTTGATCCAACAACTTATCCATCTATCTATGAATATCATGACCTAGATATCTGCATAAAAGCCTTCTAGGACACATATATGCAACTACATCATTTGAATTGTAATCCTTTGGCTTTTTTTTTTAAATTTAAATTTTATAGTTTTCTGGTCACTAGGGAAAGCATCTTGATATGCCCTTCCCTTCAAAACCAGAATGATTAATATCCTTGAAAAATGATTTTGGGAGATCCTCTAGTACCTCCCTCTGTTACGGAACCATACATGGCCCGAATCATGAAAACATCTTGCTTCAAGAGACTTTCATCATATGGTACATGATCATGTTGAAATTTTGATCATAACATTATCTACAAGAGCAATTTCTTGTACACAAGTGTACTTGTCTAATTCCAACATGAGTGAATGTAAGAAATTGTAGATTTATGCCCAGGCTTGGCAACACCAAACATTTATGATAACCTGGCTTGAAGCTCTGAGTACATGCATCGTATCAGAGTACAATATCGATTGACGTATAAGAGTATGATCCAAGTACATTGGTTCTTCACAAGAAATATCTTCCTTTTAATTCTGATGTTTATATATTAGATGAATAGTCATGATTGTATATTCTCTATTCACACATCACTACAATCAAACTTCACGATCTTGTCATAAATCTAATCTTCAAGAGCTTTATGTGGGTCTGATTTGTATTTCTAGCATTAATCTTCTATATGCACCTCACATATATCTTTTTGTTTAATCAGGTGTATACTAGATATACTTGATATAAACCCACTCCTCAAAACAACTTATCTAGAATTTGTATTTGATGTAGGCTGCCAGAATTGTAGGTCTGAAGTAGATAATCATTACACAGTGAGGGTTGTTGATTTTTTGAACTTCTATGAAAAAATCTGTAGTTAAGCGCGCTTGGGCCAGAGTAGTACTAGGATGGGTGACCTCCTAGGAAGTCCCGGTGTTGCTTTGATTTATTTCAATTTCTTGAAAAACTTTTACAATAGCAATGATGGCCAATATAGCTTGATATAATATGCCTACCAAAGTATCCTTATTCTTCTAATATAGCTTGTACACAATTATTTTAATTCAATATAAATATTAAATTAAAGTATATATTTCAGTCACTCCACATGTAAGATCACTGTCCTTGTTCTTATCTTATTATTAGGCCATTGTTTTTGGAAGTAAATGGATAATTTGATTGCCAAAATTCTATTGTCACGTAATAACTCTGATTTAGTGCCTGATTATAATGTCCTAAATAATTTTGCCACCAAAATACCATGATAGACAATGTCTGGGAATTTAGAGATCCGCAATCATATAGAAATCAATTACGTAACAAGTTGGAAATATATCTCCTCATAATTATTATTTGTATGTGATGATATGGCATTCATGGTGCATCCAAGTGTATAGATTGAACTTCAAATATCTCAGAGTTCAAGACTCCTTATAGTCTTTAGTAGTGTTCGATGCTTATGAATGAACCAATGTAATTAATCATAGTTCTCCTTATGTTATTTGGTATTATACTCTCTTGAGGTCATTCTTTTAAAATAGATGAGGCTGCTAATATCATAGATGTGGACAAAATAACTTTGGAATCATAAGGTAATGCAGCTTGACAAGTTGTATCACAGAAATATAGACTCAAGTGAGTGGTAGTGACTTCTTTCTGGATTATAATAGCAATAGTAGCATTCCACCAAAAAATAAATACCATAACAAGAGTTATTTGCACAATCAAATGTGGGACCTGTGTACGTGATCTCAATATAGATAGCCTTCGATGAACACAATGACTAGATTATCTGGATTTACAACTCGATGAATGTTTATGAATTCATAGTCATGTCTTTTCCATCCAAAAAAATATCAAACTATTGATCGATTCAGGGTTGCCATTCATAGAATTGATGACCATATTATAATGATGATTGAGAATGATTTCTACCTTTTATATTTGTCTTCAGTGCTAAAATAAATGATGGTATTCTTTGTCGCTTTCCCGATATCTCTTCTTTTGTATATGTGAATTATCTTTTATTGATTTCTCTAATTTTTTATCTCCTCCCCCTCAAATTACTTTGACATGATAGTGGCCTCTCCTAGTCACAATTCCCTGATATTTCTTTCAATGTGGAAAATATTGGTAAGGACCATGTATTCCATTGATGTTTCGGGTCTAAGGACAAAATTCATATAGACTTCCAGATTGATGTTGACAATTCTCTGTATATGCTACGAGACTCCCCATATCATTAACACCGCTGAGGATTACCTGGAATAGAACACGTGTTCTTTCTTCCATCTATATGTGGTTTCCATCCCTTATTCCCTCATGAACTCCATGCACTAATCTATCCTTCCCCATGACTTATCGCTCAAAGTAAATGTTCTCCTTGAATCTTGTTTTCTCTAATTCTTTCCTTGTCGCGGTAATGACAATGCAAGTCCCTGATTGTCGTTCCTTTCTCTATCATATGTTGATTTCCTTATTCTTGATAAGGTCATTGTTATAGTTTCCATTACCAATTTCATAGTCTTTTTTCATACCAATCTCTTATCCTAGAAATTCGTATCTGCTTTGATACCATGTTAAATTTTAGGATAGCTGTAAATGTAATAGAACTCTCTATATTTTCTGTCTGTTTCAAATGCAACAATCTTTCTTGCATTTATATTGAGAAAGAGGCTAGGAGAGACATGTCCCTTCATAGGACATGTCTATTCATTATAATTGTTAATGTTACATTGATCAATCATATATTAGAATAATATAAGTTTGCATAATATATATATATATATATATCAAAGTATTATATGTATTCTAAATGATCATACGACTGAAGCTACAACCTTTAACACCCCCTCTTAGCTAGGGAGGATGATCAAACAACACACACACACACACACACACACACACACACACACATATATGTATTCTAAATGATCATACGACTGAAGCTACAACCTTTAACACCCCCTCTTAGCTAGGGAGGATGATCAAACAACACTTATGACCCTTACAATAGCTACACAAAACATCAACATAAATAATTGAGTCATGCATATGGTGTTGGTAGGAGTTGTAGATGTGTGAATGTTAATTTTTTAAATCAATTTTGACTAAATATCATGTTTTGATTAGATAAAGCAGAAGAGGGACCAAACCATTACATAATAGTCATGTAGGTGGACAATATGGAGGAACTTTTAAGTAGTGAGACCACTAAGACCAAAAAGGGGGAACCTGTTTTGAAAGAGAGGCTTTTGACTGGAGTGGCTAACTAGTGAAAACAAGGTTCCCAGCCCAACAAGTGATCCCCTAATCAGAACAAAGGGGTTTAGGAAGGAACCCCAAACCATCTTCTTGAAACAAACCCTTGGAGTAGAGTCAATGCAACCAAGGGAACAATCAACTTGTAGCAAATTTTGAAAGGCTTCCTACAACCTTTTACCTATAGGACCACCTTGAAAAAAGACTCTCTCAAAAAAATGAGAGACCACAAAGATCTAGGTGTATCTAGAAACCTTGTGACAACAAAAACATCTTGTCATTCCAAAGAATATATTAAACAAAATAACCAGAGAGTGATTTAGTAAAAAAAATCTTAAAGGATTTTGAAAAGAATCCATAAAAATTTTACTAGTAGAAATCCCTCTAAACATATCATCATGGACCACCTCAATAGGTCCACTATCAACAGTACAATTAACCTTAATGGCTCCAACAAAAAAACAATACAGATCCACCTCAATAGGCACATTGCTAGTAGAGAAGCTAGCAAGGTCTACATGAGAAACAGGGAGAGAAAACTCAAAGACCTAAGGAAAACCAAAACCATGAAAAAGAAGCCAAATACCATGTCATAGTTGAAAACAAAAAGGAGAAGAGTCATTTTTGATAATACCCATTCAAGGAAACTATTCCTCACCATGAAACCAAAGTTTACCAACTATAAAAAATTGAACAGTAATAAGGTTTCTGACATCTTTTAAATCTTGTGCAACCTGAGGGACCCACAAACTCCTTCCTCTAAAATATATTGGCACAACAAAGATGAGACCCATAACCAAAAGGGTCACACATAATACTATAACCAAAAGACTTCTTACAATAATGATTGCCTCCCAAACACCATCACCTTCAAGTCCAAAAGCCTTGACTTCCAAAAAAAATATTTGAAAGCTAAAGGAGAGTTGGGAATAGAAACCAGATAGCCCCCAACTACACAAAAAAAAAACTAAACAAAGCATGCATAAGAACAAAGAAGACTAGGAGGTTTTAAAAGGAATCCTCCAACCTTTTACAAAAACATCCACTACGAATAGCTATGTTCATAGAAATGGGAGAGAGAAGAAAGGAGCTCAAGCCCATCAGAAACTACCATATACACATCATCCTTCACTACCTCTATAGGTCCACTGTTAGTAAAATTATCTTCCTCAAAAAATTTTAAGATCATCCAAGATAGGATCCCAACAACCTCTTGACTATAAAAAGTAATAAGAAAGTTAAACTAATGTGGCAATGCCTAAGAAGACCCACATAAATAGGCTACACAAATACCAAAACAATGGAGAATCCAATCACTACCAACACAACAAGAAAGGAATATGCAGGGATAAAGGCCCTAACACCCATAAAGAAATCCCTCAACAAGCCACCTTCCACCACCAAAACCTGGTCCACAAAGAATCTCCAACCATTACGAGAACATGTAACCAATAGTTAGTAAGTTGAAGAAAGAATTGTAGACAAAAAAAAAGCTCACAAAACTAGAGCACAACTCACAACAAAAAACAAAACATATCTTCAACCTTGGAATAGCGAAGACCCATCAAAAGTGAGCCCCAAAAAAGGTCATGAAAGTTCAATAGTAGTACCCCGTAAAGGTTTCGGGACAACTAGAACTGCACACAAAAACCACCTTGGATAGGGAAACCAAAGCCATGTTTCCAACCAAGAAGACAAGGTCATGAGAATAACCACTAAATATTGAGACCACAAAAGTCCTTCTCAATCCAAGATAGGGAAAAAGCTCACTACATGCAAAAAATAAAGAAGCCTGGAAACCTAGATCCACCCTCCCATTGAGGAGCACCACTCAAATGCTACCTACGATCAGAAATGAAAAAACCTCCAAAAAAAAAAAGAGGTGCACAAGAGATTCCTCCTAACCAGAGAAGACTATGAACATTGCACTCACTATGCTCAGTGAAGTATAGAGAAAGGAAGAAACAACTCATCCACAAGGAAAAGCCACAACAAGCCCATCACCATCAAGGAACTATCTTAATTTGCAACTTCTCCATCTGGTGAAAACCTAATGCCTCCTCCATTACTATCACTCATCATTAATATTTTTCCATGTGGAATGGTTAGGGTTAATGGATATAGTCAATTCAATAAAATGTCATGTTAGATTTTAGATTTGTAAGGAATTTTTGAATTTCATTACATATATTTATATTTTGTAGTAATTTTTCAATAGCAACAACCAAGGATCTAGAGGCCAATGAAAATAATGGAACACAGGAAGAAAAAATATGGACAAGAACAAACTATATCATAATCAATGATGCAATAACAAAATTAAAATACCATAACTACTAGAATTATTGATAGAGATTTCTTCAATGTCGAAGTTTATACTCCTATAAGATAGTTTGTTGTCATTAGTTTTGTCAAAGTCACGATAGTCAATGAAGCTAGCCGATAGAAAGGAAGATTACACTAAGGAAAATAGTCGGTAAAGAAGAGTATCAAAGACACTGAGAACTGAACATTAGCAAGCACAGAGTAAAGAAGAGGACAGTTAACGATAAGGTGTTAGTCACCGAGTCTCCAAATAGAGTTAGTCATAGAGAAGATGTTATGTCAATGAGCCATATTATAGCACATTACCAAGTATACCAGAGTGGACATAACAATTCAAATTTGATACATTGAACCTGACACCGAGCTAGAAATCTTTTACACTTAGGTAGAGCATTGGGATTGCAATAACATGATTGTACATGATCACGTAGCAACTCAACCAATGAAAGACAAGTATAATAATTGCGTTGGGAATAAAACCAACCTTGCACCCCTTCAACTCCACCATAGAAGGAGAAAGATCTAAAATAGGTTAACCGACTTAAGATCATGTATAAAAAAATAGAACATGAAGCTGACAAATGATGATAAAAATTATAGAGATAGAAGCAGTTACAACAACAGAGCTAAATGAGTTAGAATGTTGAAGTTCTAAGGTGCAGAAAAGATAAGCTACCGAGTGCAGAATGAGGTAATGCACTTATCAAGCATAAATATTCTGAACAACATTATGGTTGATGCACACTTGCAAACATGTTTTTAATAGTTTTCATAATAGTTAGGAGAGTAAAAATCCCATTCAGTGGGTAGGCCCTAACAGATCATATTTTATAAATCCTCTAACTGGGTACATCTCTTAGATGAGCGATTGTAAAATCCTTTAATAAGGTAGACTGCATAAGTCTTTTTGTAATCCTAATAGGGTAAGCTATCAGAAGTAGCTAACATTGTATCTCTAACCGATCAACCTTTATACTGCAGTAGTAAAGTATTGTGGGTGTCATTCCCACTACAGTTTTTTCCTCTAACAAAGGATTTTTGCATGACCAAAAAAATGGATTTATGTGTTGTGTTATTTTGATTTACTTTACATGTTTATAATGTCTTTATGCATGTTATTCAGATCGGTGAATGGTAATGAATTGGAGTTAAAAGTTTTAAGGGTATTTATTCACCCCTCCCCTCTCAATACATAAATTTCCTAAGTTATTCCAACAATTGGTATCATGTCCTAAACTCTTGATATAAGGGTTTAACCACCCAAGAGTAAAAATAATGGTCATGGAAAGTTTCAAGAAATCTAAGAAGATTGATAGTCTTGGGTTTGAGTTGGAGAGTGCACAATAAGTGATTGAAGATCTGAAAAGAAAGTTAGAAATGTCCTTAAAAGTGAGAAAGCAGTTATGTAGTGAGCTAAAATCCACACAAGAGCATGTTGATACTCTTGAGACAACCTCTGAAGGAAGTCTGAATGATGAAGCTGATTCAGCCATTGCAGAACTCATGGAAAAGAACAAAACACTCACCGAGCAACTGAACTTAGCAAAGATAGATCAAGAAGTACAAGTAATAAGAATGAGTGAGATACTTGACTCTAAGGGAGTAGTTGAAGAATCATTGAGATTAGATGAAGAAGACAAAAGATAGTTTGAGGTAAGAATAGATAAGAAAGATAATGAGATCATGAGGATAACACAATTACACTATAATATGACCGATCAACTAGTGAGTGCTAAAATAGAGTCGACCAAGAAAGAATTTGAGAATCAAGCACTGAAGTGTGAAGTTAAAAGATTGACCAGTGAACTGAAATCTGAAAAAGAAGCCAATGAGGTACTGAAAAGAAATGAACAAACACTGAGATCATTGGATGCAAAAATTAAAGTTCAGAGACAACCAAAAGAAAAGGTTGGACTTGGATTTAATGGTGAGAACAAGTTACTAAGAAAGGAGAGTCCTCTAATCAAGCTAATAATCAAGACACTTCTGCCCCACCGAAGTCAAAGAATCCTAGTTGTCACCACTATGGGAAACCTAGACATACTGCAAATGTATGCAAAAGAAAAAAGGGTAAGTCACCGAGTTCACCTAAGTTTGATGGATATTGCTATAACTGGAATAAGTATGGGAATTAAGAACTCGAATGCAGATCAAAGACTGTAAAAGACACAAGAAAGCCAAAGTTTGATGGCTACTGCAATAAATCTGGTCACAAATCTGAAGAATGAAGATCATAAAAGAGAAATGACAAATGGGTACCGAACCAACAAGGTACATCTATACCATGGGACTACAATACATGGATATCATGTTTAGTCTATGGAAGATATGGACATATTTCTGCAAACTTCATGTTTCTACATGGCACGAACAATAGGAGATCTTGTAGAAACCCTGGCATGGCATGCTACCATTGTCACAAGCTTGGTAACCTTGCCAAAGAATGTAGGTACCGAGGCAAAGTTCCTACCAAGGAAGACATTTGAGAAACTGAAAGTGAATGTTGAAGAAATGAGAGATCAGATGTATAAGACATAAAGAAGAAAGAATATGGATGATGGAACATCATTTAGGAAAGTTGAAGGCACCTCATCCTCCGGATCTAGTGCAACCGACTCTTCCTAATCAATTAAGAGGTATGAGTAGGAAACACAAGTTAAATTTCAAACCTTAAATAATTTCCTAGTATATATGCAGAGCTCCATATGAGCATACTTAGATGTATTTGAATACATACTATTGAGTTTATGTTTCATATTCATTTGGTGAGAGGAATTATGATGTTGTATCATTTCAGTAAAGGAAATGGAAAATTTAATCGGTAAAGTAAGTCGGTGGAGCATTAATTGCTATTTTTATGAATGTTGGAAACCCTAAACCTATAAAAATCTATAAATAGACCACATCATCTATTATTGTCAATTACCTTTTTCCAGAGCATTGAGAACAGAGTTGCAGAATTGAGTCTATAAGAGAATTTGAGCAATTGTGAAGGTAATCCTAAACTATTTTGAGTACATTTGAATCTATTTAAGGTATTTGTGGTTTTTCCCTAGCTGCATTAGTGCAACCGATTCATAGACACAAAACCTAGTTTGAAAAATCTGTGTTTGACAAGAAGAAATGGCCCTGAAAGCTCAAAACCCAGTTATAGTTGAGAATGTTGAACCCATGATTCCTAAGTATAAACTACTTCCTACTAAGGTAGATGAGATAGACATGATGGGTGCACTTTCATCCATTCTAGATAGAGTTCTATTGATCGAGGGCATTTACATGTTCATCCATTGTAAAGTTGAGGAGATTTGTGAAGAGGAAATTGAGTCATCTTACCAGAAGTTATGTGCAGACGGGAAACTAAAGAGTGATCATGTTCATCTAGAGTCAAAAGTTTTGGCACATGCCCTGTATATTCTGAGGGTATTCAAAACCGAGTGGATAAAGATGGTCTTTAGTTGAGTACATGACCAATTTATATTGTAGATCAACTTGTGAAGATCACAAAGGATGTATTACACATTATGATAGGTTACCCGATTGGCGACAAGCCTAAAGCTATCAAAAAAATTGAGAAGAAAAAGTTTAGTGAATTGAGAAAAGCTAAATGGGATGGAAGAGGTCTAAATATTTGTACTGGTGAAGACCCCGAGTTGAAATTTGCATGTAATATCTTGTCCTACAGAGTATTCCAATCATCCCAAGTGGACAATGTACCTTGTGGAATTATTGATTTGGCTTACACTATTGTAAAGAAAGATATGAAAACTAAATTATGTGAGATTTTGATGAAGAAATTAGAAGATAACATGAATACCACAAGGAAAGAAAAGACAAACACTTTGAAGTTCTACTCACTACTCGTATGCATATACTTTTATTTTGAGAACTTATTTCCATCTGTTGGAAATGTGACATGGAATGTTGGTAAGACAATCATCTATCAAATCAGTGAGTACATTTAGAATCTAGGAGAGAATATTGACATTGTTATGAATGACTACTTCACTAAGTTCCAAGCTAGAATGCATCAGAAATTCAGAGCTCCACCTCAACTAGTTGATAAATATCATGATTCTATTTGTTTTGAAGTAGATACCAACTCATGTATTGTCAAATCAGTTGAGCCTAGGAGCACATGGCTACAACCTATGGGCTATTAAATGGACATAGACATTGCATCTCAACAAATTGAAACTTACTTAGCTAAGCTTGTTGACAAAAGAGCCAAGAGATATGGAACATATGAAAATTTTAAGGCTAAGATTAAGAAAGGTATCTTAGTTCCTAAAATTAAAAGAAAATCTAGTAAGATGATTGCTAATCTATTTAAGAATTTAGGAATTGATAATGAAGGAGATGAGGCAGGACCCTCTGAAGTGGAAGGAAAGAAACCACAAGTGTTGAACCCTTCACCAAGCCCCAAATCTACTAGACCATAAACAAGGTCTACAACTTCACCGAAAGAAAAGAAGAATTATGTTGAACCAAGAGGTAGGACATATGTAAGAAGCAAGAAGGAAAACACTAGACTGGGGAGAAGACTGAAGCTTTAAGAAAATTCAAAGTTGTGAAAAACTCACCTCCACCACTAGGAAGTCTAGATGAAATGCTAGACATAAAGAAGAAGTATGGAACATTCTGAGGAATGAAGCAAGCAAAATACAACACTCAAAGTAAAGAGAACAAGGTAAAAATTGAAAATGAAATTGTTTACTCTTTACACAAATTCATATACACACCACTTGAAGTTATCAATCTTTTTCCTATTGATTTATACAACAACATAGATGCAAGATGTAAATATGTTGTGAATGCTAAAAAATAAATGAGAGAAAGGTCTCTCGTGCTAACTGCACTTAACCTATCTGTACAAGAAATTGAAGAGACATTGAAACAACATTCTAAACAATTCCTTGTAAAAGGAAGATATTTAAGGATCATGATAGGAGAATTGGAGGAATTACATGTAGAAACCAATACCAAATGGAGAGAGATAATCAACATCAAAGAGATTGAATCTCAGGCTAAACAAGAAAAGGATAACGTAACCGATGAAGTTGTCAAAGATGATCAAGGTAAGAATGATCCTATTGACTTGACAATTGACACCGATGAAGTAATTATTGAATATATTACTAACAATGATATAGGAGATGATACATCACAAGATGAAGATGTTATGGCAACCAAGGACACCAATACAGAACAAATGAACATCAATGATAAGGCTACTGGTGATCCTATTCTACAGCCTGTATTGGAACAAGTACTAGATTATCGTACAACTCAAGGTGATAATGATAAAGTTTCTATGGATACAGATGAGGCGGCCACCGAGCCTTGAAAGGAAACAAAAAAAGAAGTCAATGATCAACAGAAGGAAATAGACAAAGAAAAGGAAAAGGAAACTGAGAAAGAAAAGAAAGAGGAAACAAAGAAAGAAAAGAATACCGAGAAGGATACGGCTACCAAGAACCTAGCAGTACAAAATACTGAATCGGTTCCCCCAACCAAGTCTACTACACAGCAAAAAGATCCTGATAAAGGAACATCAATGGAACAAAGTGAACAGAAGGAAGATGAGAAACAACAAGATGAGAAGAAAGAGAACATAATGCATGAAAACAATGCAGAGGATAAATAGGAGGTGAAGAAGGAAGAAAACAAGCCAGAGGAGAAGAAAGATGAAACTATTCCAACCGAGACAACATCTAATACACTAAAAGCATCACGTTCCACAAAGACTTCACCAAGTGGAAGTATGTTAGCGAAGAAGAAGAAATGAAAGAAGAGGAAACATGTAGATATGAGCCAATTGATCATTTAACCAAATGTAGACCTATCAACTATGAGACCTGATGAAATGATTGAGTATGCAAAATTAGTGAGACTTAAGTCCATGCAAAATAAATTACTTCAAAGGAGAAAGAAGACTTATGTATTGGAAAGTGTCAAGGATGTATTATAGGTGATTTTTCGTAATGCCACTATTGATAAAACACAAGATATCATTAGTCGAGTAGCATGACTAGTGGAACAAGTACGAAATCCAAATCAAGTCACTACTGACTACATGATGAAGGGTCATTCGAGGAAGATGGAACTGAAAATGATTGAATCAATTCTAAACATCATTGCAGTAGATAAGGTATCACTTTCTAAGGCCTCTATTGATATTGTGGCTAAATTGTCTCATATTCTTTCAATATTTTAGAAAGTATGTTCCATTTCCCACTTCACCAAGGACATAAGAAAGAAATGAGTCTGTTGAGACCAAGTTGACCGAGCAGCTGAAAAATGTCACTACCGAGCCTGGTTCTTTTCAAGTCTATTACTCAAGGTTGAAACACTTGATGGGGATACAACAAGAACTGAGATGAGAAGAGAATAAGAGAAGGATGGAACTTCTAGAGCTTTAAGCATTTTTTATTCCCCAAATTGAATCAATGCAAAAGCATTGAAGAAGGCCAAGGATTTGGTCAACACCCCTGATGGTTGTTCACTAGAAACCATCATTGGAATGGTAGTTGATGTTGCTACTCAAATTTTTGTACTTCAATCACTCAAAGATGTATGGGATTCATCCCTAGCCAATGTACAGAAGAAGTACCCACGCATTTTTGATCAGGTATAAGTTTATACTACCGAGCACTAAGCAATTTTGGTTTTGGCATATTTTTCAAAAAAGGGGGATAATATAATATGTATGGATATATTACATAAAGGAGATATAAGTATGTGTATAGGGGAAGTTACAAAATATTTTCAAACTTTTGACCGAGCTATGGTATGTTATAAGAAGTATTGTCTAAGGAGGAGTTGTACAAATTTTGATGACTTTGAAGTTTTTGTCAAACTGCCAACTAATGCCAAAGGGGGCGATTAATACTCCTACAAGATAGTTTGTTTTCATTTGTTTTATTAAAGTCATGATAGTAAATGAAGCTAGTTAATAGAAAGGAAGATTACACTAAGGAAAATAGTCGGTAAAGAAGAGTATCAAAGACACCGAGCACTAAATAGTAGCAAGCATCGAGTTAAGCAGAGGACAGTTACCGATAAAGCATTAGTCACTAAGTCACCAAGAAGAGTTAATCACCAAGAAGACATTATGTAACCGAGCCATATCAGACCCCATTACTGAGTATAATTGAGTCGATGTAACAATTCAAATTTAATACATTGAACCTAGACACTGAGCGGGGAATCTTTTATAGTTTTCAAGGTAAAAGTTAGGTAGAGCATTGGGATTGTAATAACATGATTGCACATGATCATGAGGAAACTCAACCAATAAAAGAAAAGTATAATAAATACATTGGGAATGAAACCAACCTTGCACCACTTCAACTCCACTGTAGAAGGAGAAGGATCTAAAATAGATTAACCGCCTTAAGATCATATAAAAATAATAGAACATGAAGATGACAGATGGTGGTGGAAATTGCAGAGACAGAAGTAGTTACAGTGACAAAGCTAAAGGAGTTAGAATGCAGAAGTTCAAAGGTGTAGAATAATTAAGTTATTGAGTGAAGAATGAGGTAATGCACTTACCGAGCATAAGGAGTCTGAACAACATTATGGTTGATGTACACTTGCAGACACTTTTGTAATATTTTTTGTAATAGTTAGGAGAGTAGAAATCTCATTCAATGGGTAGGCCCTAACAGGTCTTACTTTGTAAATCCTCTAATTGGGTACATCTCTTAGATGAGAGATTATAAAATCCTTTAACAAGGTAGACTACATATGTCTTTTTGTACTCCTAACAGGGTAAGCTATCAGAAGTAGCTTAAATTGTAGCTCTAACCAGGCAACCTTTATACTATAGTAGTGAAGGATTGTGGGTGTCATCCCCACCGCATTTTTTTCCTATAACAAAGAATTTCTGCGTGACCAAAAGTCATGGAGTTATGTGTTGTGTTATTTTGATTTACTTTACACATTTTATAATGTCTTTGTGTAAGTTATTCAGATCGATGAATGGTAATGAATTAGATTTAAAAATTTTAAGGGTATTGATTCACCCCTCCCCTCTCAGTACATAACTTTCCTAATTTATTCCAACAGAAGTGTCTTCTTATATAACCAAGACAATAAGAGACCATGATAAGAAGGAGATACATTATAACCCACACAAGGTGGAACCACATGTCCACCAGAGGTGGATCATCCTCCATTGTGCAAAGAAGTATGTGCAACATGTGGAGGATGATAAAGTATTAAGTTTGCTAAAGGTGGAGACAAGACATAAAATGGAATTTCCCCACTACTATCACCACCTTAAGTGGAATTTCCCCTACACCATGTGAAACTAAATGTGTAAACTCCTAAGGGTCTCAAATACAAACTACTATGTAATGCATTATCCTAAGTAATCTTAAGTATCATGTACTTAGGTGAATAATTAATTACACCAACTCCCTCCACCCCTTAAGTGTAACTTAGGAGAATGAAAACTTAATTACTTGCTAACAATACATAATTGGTTTTGGCTACTAAGACATGTTAGGTACCCATGTACAAATGAAAATTCAATCTCTCATGTTATGCCTTGTATACCCATCCCTACAATTTGTGGAAAAAATGTTGGGTCCCCCTTTTCGCTTTTGCCCTGTTCCTTTTTCTTTTGTTTTCTTCCGGCCTTTGCCTCTGTCGGGTTGTTGTTTCCTTTTCCTTTTGGTTTTTCTTCCTCCAGGACCCGATCCCTGAGTGTTTTCATTTCTTTGTGTCGGTTGGATTTTGGACTCCGGGATTCTCTATCGCTACTTCCTCTTTTGTTAGAGGGTGTGGTTGCATGGGATCCCCAGACCCCGAGTCCAGAGGTTTTCCTTTTTCAGGATTTAAGGAAGGAAGAGTAAGTTTTACCTTAAAGGGGTATAAAGGAAGTTTCACTTGCCCTTTTCATATTTACAGAAAAAAAATTACCCTAAGTGATTAAGAGTGATTAAGTGTGATTTATGCAAATTACCAGAGAGCTAAGTGTGTTTGCTTCGAAGTGTTTAGCAGTTTGAGCTTGTGTGTGCTTCGGCTTTCCTATAGGGTTTTTGGTGTTCGTGGTCCATGAAGCTTCTTGGTTTGCAAAGCACCTCCCGTGCTCCACCTCCCACATTTCCTAGTTTCAAGGTAGGCCCTTCAGCTTCTTCCTGTTTTCTTTTTGTTTTGCTTTGTTCTTTCTTTCTTGGCTTTATTATTATTTTTTTTTCTTTTTGTTTTGGTCTTTTTCATCACCTCACGTTGGTGGGATGGCTCCACAGGAAGGTTGTTTTCCTTCCTTGCGTTGTGTTCTTTCCTGTAAATAGTGTAAATTCCTATAGATTTTGTAGGTAGCTATAATTTCTATGTAAATTATTGTAATCTCTCTGTAAATTATAAATAGTCCGTAGGATAGCGTTGTTTGATGTAAATTTTTCCATTCCTCAGATTTCTCTGTATATTGGTCAGTATATTATCATTTCAGCCCTTCCTATGGTGAGCTCTTTGCGCTCTCTGTGTTGCATGCCCTAAGTTTTGAGTTTGTCCATCTAGTGTTTGCATGGTTCAGACTTGGCACCTCGCCTATTCAAGCCATTGTAGTTTTCTCTCTCCACCATCATTTTAGCATTGACGGTGGGATTAAATTCCCCCATATATGGGCATTTAAAATACACACATGTGGCATTCATTCCCTCCATGTCCATACATATGCCATTGTAAATTCCATTACTCTGCTTATTGCGTGCCCATGTGACAACCCACGTTAGCCAGTACGGCTTATTACCCGGTCATGTCAGTAATGACTAGTTTCTCTGGACTCTGAGTTTTGCAAAATCCCACAGCCTTCATCACATTGTCACATAGACCACAATCCCCAGATCCCTCATGTCTTCATCAAATTCTAAGTAAGCTATTATTTTTCATCTTCAAAATTTGATGCAAGCTAACATCTTTTGACAACACGTGCGAAATGGTGGTGAACTCTCCAAAGTCTGTAAAATTGCTTTATCTTTGATTACTTGTATTGATGATTGTACTATCTTCCAGGTTATCAAAAACTCAATGTTCAACGTGTCAGATGTGATTACTCCTTCCAGAAGTCTGGAACTTCCAACTACCTTGACTAGAGCGGCCACCAAATCTAGGGCTGAAAAAGCATTGGAGAAGCTCCCACTTACCTCTAACTATCCAAAAGATGGTGCACTCATAGGATCCAAGGTGGATTTTGGGCTACAGCTGGTCACCGACACTAAGGTTAGATCATGGGCTGAATTGCAGGGCCTCGTCAGAACCATGTACAAACAACGTACTACCAGAGATCATTTGGCAAAGAATGTGGCTGCCTCTAGCATCATCAAGGCCGCTTGCTTTCCCTACTCGCTGCAGGCCCTAGAGTTGATCCTGACTCTGGCAAAGCATTTAAAGCATTACAACACTACCATCCAGGCAATTATCCTTGCTGCCACTCATCCGACGGGCTACCCAAAGTCCTTGGTGTCTCTTGACACCGCTATATTTTCTTTAGGACTGGGAATCCCCCAGTTCTCCAATTCTATTATCATCTCCTGGGCCACAGCGCTGAAAGATTTTACCAATTTCCAACCAGTAGCCCGGCACCATCTCAATAGTCAATGGTTGAAGACTCCGAGGAAAGATTTAAAAAAGATGAAGTTGGAAATCCCCCGAACCAATTTCAAAGAAAGAATCCAAGCGGGGATCATCTTCTTATGTCGGGTCTTTGGAGAATCGCACGCCCGAGATTTTTCATCGTGGATCTACTACTTGTTGTTCGGCACTGCCACCAATGGACAAAACTTTGACTAGGCAACAATTATTGCCAACCATGTAGATTTTCAGCTAAAGAATGTCAGCAAAATGTCAAAGTTCTACATGAATTCATATGTGTTGTGGGCACTGGCATAGAAAAGACCCAGAATTTGGGGTTTAGTTACAGTGGTCACCCTTGGGACCGGGCCTAACTAGAATGCTCCTTGGGACTATTTCCCACAGATTCAATGGGAAGCCAGCTTCACCAACTTTTTCTAGGTAAATGACACCTTCGTTTACTTCAATTTTTTGATACCATCTTGGGACGCCAATTTATGGCTATCAAAGGAGGCTTTTTCCTTGGTGAGTTCCTATGGAAATTATTTTATTCACTTTCACCAACATTCTTACATTTGGGTTACTGGGTTTTCTGGGAAGCCCTACCTACTCCCCAAGCATTGCAGGGATAGGATTATTCTTTTGGAGTTTTGCAGACAAGTTCTAGAAATTCACACATTCTTTGCATTAAAGAAGATTACCTCCATCCCATTCCCAATCATTTGAGAGAGCTATTCTTGTAGCCTTGCAGTAGCCAAAGAGGTTGATAATAAGCTAAAAAGTTTGGGGCTGGCCAAGTTTTACTTGGCAAGGAACAATTTTGACCCACTAGGAAAGATAAGCACAGTGCTACCCCGGGCGTCTACTCCTCCTGAGCTTCACTTAGAGGATTTTTGGGTGTAATGATAGGATGACTTCAATGTCTGAGGATGGAGATATAGCAGAATGACAAAAGGGATGATGAAGAGCCTCAGCCTTCGGACCTTTCTAAAATATTTTTCAAATAGTGCGCCTTTGGAGGACCCAACGTACAAGGAACAAGGGATCAACAAGTTATATATCCCTCAGGTGGATTGGGCACCCCAAAGATTTTGAAAATTGAGGATGTTAGTCAGGGCATCATACAAAATAGTCATGATCATTTTGCACAAGTGTGTAAGAAGAGCACCTGTCGGGGGCCGATTTTGCAAGGATCTACTTCTGATTCTAGTGCGCCTGGGCCAAGCAAAGACAAAGGGAAAACCAAGGCAGACACCCCAGCACAAATCCCATGCACAGGCTCATCCAAAATAATAGAGAAGCTCCATACCAAGATGGAGGCGTCCTGACAACTCAGCAAAGAAATCAATGCAAGGATTTCTCTTGGCCTTCCAGTTACTCTAATGGGATCTGCCCCTCCTACAAGCTCTCCATCTCTTGTAGTACTAATGAGTCAGGTGGTGAACACGAAGGAAGACAACACAGCCATTTTGGACTTCAAGGTCTTGCTACAGGCCCTAAGGAAGAAGTCAAGGACAGGTAACCCTTCGCCAAGTGCAGATGCAAGCCCCGGAATACTGGGTAATATTCCTATAGTTATCCCATCCAGCCCCAAAATTAAGGATCAACCAGAGGCCTCCCCTCCCCAGGACACTTTTGATGACATCTTCTAGACCGCTGATCTGGTAAATCTACGTGAGGATGTCGAGGGAGCAGCAGAAGAGATCTCCGTACAAGAGGCGAAAAATATCCCTGGGAGGGGGAAAGGAAAGAAAAGGTAGCACTGGAGAAAGAGGTCTGGGAGAAAAAACAAGAGAAAGAGCCACAATAGAAATAGGTAAATGAGCCAAGTATGGAAGAAACACCAGTCCTGGGGACCGAGATAGAAGGAAGACAGACACAAGATGAGCAGTCGACAATGGCTGGGGAAACTAGACCCTCGAGAACAATTGTACCCCCAGTCATCACACTCCAAATGCCTACTATTACACTAGGTGATCAACTACCCCAGAATGTGACATTTGGCAAGGTGGTCATCGTGGCCCAATAGTCAGATCTCGGCCAGACACATCCGCCCCCTCCAGAAGATGTTCCCTCAGAGGAGAATGTCTCAGTGAATAATGTCACATAAATCCCACAGCAACAAAATACAAGGGAGAATACCGAAGACAAAGATGCAGATGATACATGTGCCGGTGGAGATGGGGTCCCCGACACCACAAATGAAAATATCACTGAGATTGGAGACACAGAGAATCTCAAGGAGCAAGAAAAGGGGTCCATAAAGACCATAAATGTTGAAGAGCATCCAACCCCTGAAGGAGACCCCAATGATCAGGCCTTAGTAGCTAAACCACCCCAGCCGCCAAAATGGCTGGTAGAGTCCCAAAAAATAAAGGCTCTGGTTGTGGTGAGAACCCCTCTCTCTCCTTAGCTAAAATGATGGCCCAATATCAAGTGGCCCCAAAATCTAAGAAAGCCTGGACCATCCATACCTTCCGGACTAGTCTGGGAGGAAGCATAGTCGTAGTAGTTGTGACACCTCCCCCAGATGTAGACGTGATAGGAGTAAGGGACAAAGAATCACATTTACAGAAGTTCCTCTAGGGAGAAGAGACAAGCAGGGTGAATTAGACCTGCTAAAAGAAGCTACCCAGGCAGTTGAGGCTCGGTACGACAAGCAGGCCCAGAAGTTGAAGGAGGAAAAGGAAAAGAATGCAAATCTCCTCAAGCTACTTGCAGAATTGACATAGCCTCTGACCATGATCCATCTGAAAGCATCCACATCTGGATCAATACTCCCACAGGGTGATATTGATTCTCTCAGGGCCATGAAGAAAAAGGTGCAAGCTATGGATGGGTGGGTTGCTAAGCAGGTCACAGTCGTAAGGCAGTTCCTGGCGGTAACACTCTCAGTCCTTTATCAGGCCAGTCACCTCTTGGACAAAGTGAATGGCGTTGTGGCCCTATAGGAAAAGGATATAGAAAAATGTGAGGAATGAAAATTCAAATTAGAATAAATAAGGGACTTCGGGGAAGAGGCCATTTTGGAAATGGGAGTTTTGGGAGATGAACCCTTTGGGTTCCTCCAAGTCCAACCCTCCAGACTTGGCCTCAAAATTGAGGTGAGCAAGAAACTTGTAGCGACCCTTAGAGATCAAATAATGACGGTCTGGTATCCTTTAGATTTGTATAAAGCATTCGTTGTAAGGGATTCACAAGTTGATCCCTTCACCACCGAGATGTGTACTACAAAGGATTTTGTATTATGTAAATTTGATGACTTGATGGAATCCTGGTACCAGTCCGCCAGGGATTTTGATAGAGGAAGGATGTTGCACCTAACAAAAATGATGCTTCAGGCTCACAACATAGCAAAGGCAGCTGTGGAATTCAAGGAAGGGACCGGCGATGTTTAGGAACAATTCAGATTCGTTAATGATCATTGGGACTGCATTAAGGACATCAATGAGGAAGGAATTCTCTAGAATTCAGAGGCCTTCAAAAAGAGCAAGGAATAGTAAAGTTCTCCAGGCTCCAGATATTTTCACCAGCATGATGCATTTTTGAAAATTCATTATTCTTTGAGCATAAGCTCCTGGTTCCAAAATTCTAGATCCAAAGTTTTGTATTCTTTCATCGTGACCAACGTCTAGGTTCCCCAGAGTTGACCGGTCATTGTCAAGCAGTTGATAAGAGGGTCAAGAGGTAGGTGATCCCAATAAGGCATGTCAGATGGAGGGATGGCTCTAACAGATGATTCTCCCAAGGTGCCACTCCTACATTAACTTCCTAGTGTGCATCAAAGACAGTGAGCCACAATCTACATTTATGAGCCATGTAGCCTTGAATACCGGGACAAACAAATTTCTTCTATAAATACCCTGACACTCTTCTCTATGTTGATTCTTCCAGCATTCTCTTCTTATCTTCTTCTTCTATCTTGTTAGAACTTTTCACTTTTTGAGGTAATTATAAGTGGTGCAGGTAGTACCGGCCATAGGATAATGTATTCTATGTGATTGAGTGTACATTTAGGTTAGGTTAGTTTTAGGTCAAACTTTGTGTATAAATGAGAAGTCTAACCTCATAACAAGGGATGGAAAAATTGATGTTTTTATAGTCCAGCAAGTAATAGAAGATATCTTTCATTTTCAATTGTTTCAGGAGCTCAATGCTCAGTTGTTCTTAGTAGTTTAGAATGCTCCCCTGGAGCCCTGGATGTATTTACTAGATATGCTGGAACCCTTTGAGTTAATGAAGAAGGAAGAACAATTTATGGCAATGATGTTTTTGTTGTTCTGATATCTAAAATTAGCGATTCCATTTTGTGCTGTATGTTTCTAATGTCCTTTGCTCTAATGTTTTGTTTAGATTAATGATCTCATTTCCTCTCGCTATTGAATATGTATGAATCACTGGTTCTATATGTATTCAGTATTTAGTGTAGCCTTACATTGGAGCATCGTTGATATTTGAAACATGTTGCATAACTATAAGTAGAAGTAATAAACTCTAACTCTGGTCTATCTTTTGCAATTTATTTGGTAAACATAATATGCTTGCAAGAAACCTTGACTCCTATACCGAAATCCCCGAAGAAGATGAGAAAAACCAGCTATCCCCTCAAAGAAATAGTCACCTGCCCAACTTAACTCCCTCACACCATCAACACCCAACAACTAGGTGCTTGAAGGCTAGGAGAATTCATTCTCTGAAAAACCTTTACAAGTGTAGTTGGCCGGTACCCAGTGACAACTTATCATTGTTGGTAGAACCAGTCACAAAGTCCTGTCAACAGAAACTAGCTCTAGAAGGAGGGCATGAGCTCATCTCCCTCAGAATATTTTGATTTTACACTTCTTGAGGGTTCCCCAAGAAGTAGTTTTAGGAGTCAAAGTTTTCGCGGGATAGGGTCATTTTCACCGTTACATTTTGAAAGAATCCTCTGTTCAGCTCCCCATCCCAGAGAGTTTGTATAACTCAAACCTCTTATCTAAAAGAAGAAGACCCACCAAGCTAGGTAGTCACCAAATTTTATTTGGGAATCCGCTACATCTCAGAATACCCAAGTCCCTCAAATAATCCCGAGCATCAACGTTCAACCAAGCCAAAATAAAAGAGCCCCAATGGCTACTTACTTTGGTAACATCGGATCCCCAATGGGGTAGTTCCCCGGTGCTACCAATGATCTTCCTCTACATTCATAGAAGGTTTGTCCCAAGTATGAGCATCTAGGCCCATAAACTACAGAAGAACATCTCCAGGCCTACATGGATGCCATGAACCGACACCGAATACAACATCATGATGTTGTAACCTAGATGTTCCCTTTGTCCTTAGGATAGAAGGAATTAAGTTGGTACCTCAACTTGTTGGCCAACTCCATCAACAATTGGTAGGATATGGAAGACGCCTTCCTAGTGGCCTTTCATGTTCATGTGGACCTGGTGTGGTCCCATAGCCAATTTATCTCCATTAGGAAGGAACCGAATGAACCTCTCACCACATTCAATCATCGGTTCCAATGTGCCTTGAAGTGGTGCACGAGCCCCTTCGTCCCATCAATTGATGTAACCATCTAGGCATATCTGAATGCAATGGACCCCATTCTTAAAACTCTCCTTTGGAGAACCACCGCTGCAAATGACTGGGATACTCTGGCGAAATTTTACAACTTAGCCCTGGAGTTGTCTCGCAGTTTGAGCAAAGCTCCCAGCGGGATTGGACAGAGCCTACCATTCAACATGCTACCTGGAAAATCTCCTTATGCCAGGGGATACAACCCCAATTCGGCAATGGGTGCTCCTATGATGGCCATGGGCCCACTTCCAATAGACCAACAGGCCTGGTACATTTATCCATTGCAAGCCCAGACAATACCGGGTCTAGAATACATTCCCTAGAAACAGCCGCAGAAAATGAAACACCCCTTGACACAACCCTCTGGAGTACCTTTCTTCCAGTCATCCATAGCCAAAGGATCATTGTCCTTGAATCCCAGAGCTACTGCTGCTTTCCCTAGGAATCCACCACAACAGTCGTCACACTATGACTCAACTACTGAGTTGTTTGTCGAGGTTGAATCCCTCCAAAAATTGGTGTCCTCTCTAACAATGGACATGAGATAGCTGAAGGTGGGGCCTTCCACACCCCACAACTCCAACTCCCAGAGAGGGAATGTTTTCTCTGGACAATGAAATACCAACTTCAGAGGACATAACTACAATGACAGGCCTCAGCCCAACCAAAAGCAATGGAATAACAATGCAAATACTAGAGGTCCTCCTCCAAATGAAAACACCACTCAGGGCGGTGCTGGACCTAGTCACTCCACAAAGCTCATAGAATTCCACCCCCTAACCAATTGGTGTAGATTGCATGACACCGACTCTCATTTAGAGGCTAACTGTGCCACACTAGAGAAGATCATCATGATCTCCCAGTTGGACAGACAACAACCTATTGATCCTACTCCCCCGAAATCTTCCTCAGCAAATCCCTCTCATGCTGCTTTTAAGCGTGAGAGCGTCTTCTTCAGGATAGACAAAGAGGATGAAGAAGAACCCAAATTGCAGGGGTTGTTTGATGAATCCATCTTGGCCTTTGAGGCCAATACCTTCACTAGCCCACAGACTCCCTACAACACTCAGAGTCAGGCTAGCAAAGGGTCGGCATACATGCCAATGCCTCCCAAGAATACCTCCCCCTAGGACAACATCAATGATCGCTCCTTCCCTCCAAAAGGACCTGGCTCTAACCAAGCCAGGGATCCGGTCAGGGGAAGAAAACTTTATCCTAGGGGATGGTTTGACATCACTATGGTGTTAGAGAACACCACCACCTCCATGACTTTGATGGAGGTTTTGTTGAATTGTCCTGAGCTGAAGAAAGCTCTTCTACATCTCTTGGGAAACTTGGAAGCTGTCAATCATCCACCAAAGACTGTCACATTTGATGATGCCAACTCGGCAGTCTTCTAGGGAAACATCGAGGATCCTCCCTTTCTACTAGGCTTGAACATTTAAGGGAAGAACCTACACTACTTCCTAGTAATTCTGGTACTTCAGGCAACGTCATACCCTTATCTATCTGCCAGAAACTTGGACTCACACCCACTCCATCCAAAGGTGCAGTAGTCCAACTAGACAAAACTATCGTGAAAATGGTTGGTGAGCTAAAAAATGTCTAGATTTAGCTCATCCAAGAACCCCAGATATCGAGCACAATAGATATCTAGGTGGTGGACATCCCTGAAACTTACGAGATGTTATTAATTCAAAATTGGTCAAAGGCCCTTAATGGGTATTTCTCTACGGACTTCTCCCACTTTTGGCTCCCCTAGAAGGGGAAATCAAACCAAATCCAGGTGGAGGGTGAACCCAGAATGAAGCAGGCCCTCACCAAAGTTGGGAGGGTAAATGAAGTCCTTTTCTTTGAATCTTCCCCCGGGGTGTACCAAACACGGGAGATCCTGACCTTTGATTTCATCCCCAGGGAAGATCCTATCATCTCCCAGAGAATTCAGGACATGGATGAGAAACTAAAATGTAAGGTAGAATCACATGGTAGCATGGCCAGTCCATCCACTCTCTTGTCTGGCACTTGGTGTCAAGTACACTACAAGAAACACTCTGAAATTGAGTATGAGCCTTGCACTTTTGCTGCTACCTGCCACATTAATGACCTTTAAGAGAAAGAAAGTGAAGCCGGTTCACCTAGACCAAGTAATCCACCCAATGGTACATCAGAGGTGTTGATCGCCTAGAAGCCTAGGCCAGAAGGCTCTCCAGAGGAAAGTCTCACCCACGTACCATCAGAACCGGAGGAATCAGCTCCCAAAAATCCCAAAATCAATCCAAATGCCACTTTGCCATCCCAGTCCCAGAAAATGAACAGTGACTTGTGGATCCTGAAGTTTGATGGATCCTAGTCTAAACAAGGATGTGGGGCCAGAGTGGAACTGATCACCCCATGAGTTAAATCCTTCCTCGCCTCTTACAGACTATTTTTCAACTGAACCAACAATGTCATGGAGTATGAGGCCTTGGTCCTCGGATTCCTATTTTCCTTAAGAAAAGGGATCACCCACTCCAGGCAATGGGTGATTTAGAGATGCTAGTGAAATAGGTCTGGAGCCAATACATGTGTCATGACAAGAGGTTGGCCGCATACCGCAACCAGGCATGGAGCCTAATTGAGTATTTTGATGCCTTCAACATTGAACTCATTCCTCAAAAATGTAACTACATTCCAGATGCCCTTTCTGTGTCTACCAGCACTCTCGAGCCGATGGCTGGTTCCCGGCTTTGAAAGATTTTTGTTGAAATGGTCCCCACCCCGTCCATCCCAAAAAACATAATGCACTTTTAGGTTTTTGAGGATGATCAACACATCTTTTCCTTTATGGCCAATGTTGGCATCTTCAAGGACTAGATAGTGGAAGAAATTGATCATGACGATATCGGGTAGGGTGAAGAAGATGATGGGATCATCGACTTACCAACCAACACCATCCCTAAGGGGATGGTAGCTCTAGAATGTATCTTTGATTTGGACCCTCAGGACTGGGATAAGATGTCATCCTCCTCTGAGGGGGGAAAATTTGAGAAGATCAACATCGGCAAGGTCGGTGAAGAAAAACTTGTTCACATTGGCACCTCTTGTTCCCTTGAGGAGAAGGAAAAGATTCTCGTGGTTCTCTGAGAATACATCGATGTTATTGCATGGAGGTATGAGGATCTAAAAACCTATGACACATCCATCATGACTCATACTATCCCCCTAAAATAAGATGCCAAACCTTTCTGGAAAAATCAGAGGTTGGTAAACCCCTTGATTAAACCTCTAATCCATCATGAGGTTCAGAAACTAGTATCTGCCCAGATTATTTTTCCCATCCGGCACACAACACGGGTTTCCAACCTCATCCCCGTGCAAAACAAGAATGGCGAGATCTGCATGTGTGTGGATTTTTGCAATTTAAATAAGGCCTCCAAGAAAGACAATCACCCTCTCCTTTCGCTGGATGAGGTGCTACAAATTGTTAGCGATTCCCAAATGATTTCCTTCCTGGAAGGGTACTCTGGATATAACCAAGTTATGGTTAAATTTGAGGATAGAGATAAAATGATGTTCACCACCAAGTGGGGAACATTTGCATATCGGAGGATGCCATTCAGCCCCATCAACGATGGGGCCACATTTGAAAAAGGCTATGGACATTACATTCGAGAGCCTAATCAACAAATGCATAATCATCTATATGGATAATTTGATAGTCTTTTCCCAGGATAGGCGTGATCACTCCGCCCACCTCACTCAAATATGTGAGAGATGTCTCTGGTATGGCATCTCCCTCAACCCCAAGAAATGCATATTCAGGTTCACTGAAGGGAAGCTGCTTGGGAATATAGTCTCTAAGAATGGGATATCCATTGACCTTGAGAGAGTTGAACCATTGCTGAATTTGCAAATTCTCGATAGTAAAAAGGAAATGAGGTCTTTCTTCAGAAAGATAAATTTTTTCCGGTGGTTCATCACTAGATTCGTTGAAATCGTCAAGCCACTCAATGTCATGATGAAGAAAGATACAAAAATTGAGTGGAGTCCTAAAGCAAAGAGGGCATTCGCCCAAATCAAACAAATAATCATGGAGGCCCTTGTCTTGGCTAGTCTAAACTACTCCCTCCCATTCCACATATATTCCTTTGCTTCACCGCATTCTGTTGCGGCAATCTTGACCCATAAGGTCGAAGGGAAAGAGAGACCTATTTCTTTCATGATCTCCCCCTTCAAGAACACTGAAGTCTGGTATTCACCATTGGAAAAGAAGGCCTTTTCTCTAGTCTGCGCCATGAAGAAATTCTGGCATTACATTCTCTAGAGTAAAGTGTATGTTATCATTCTAGACCAAGCTGTTAAATCTTTTCTCCTATAAAGTGAACTGGGAAAACAATGGGGGAAATGAAAGGCCATCCTCCAAGAATATGATCTGGAAATGCAACCAATCAAGATAGTCCAAGGCCAAGGACTATGTAGAGCGATGGCAGAAGTAACTCCAAAAATTGAATTCCAAACCTATACTATGGATTTCATCACTCAGGATCCATGGTATACCGACCTGGTATACCTGTTTCTTAACAACAGATAGCCGGGGGTGCTTCCCCCCAAAAAACTTCATGCCCTACAACTGAAAAGTGCACATTTCATGATAAAAAAGTGGAACGCTTTTTCGCAGAAACTTTGAGGGAATTTACCTCTGGTGCATCGACAGGGACCAAGCTACCAAAATGATAGAAGAATTCCATGGGCAATTCAGAACTGGGCATGGCTCAACTGATGCAACTTCCCACTAGATTCTCCGGGTTGGATACTACTAGCCCTTCATCTTCAAAGACGTCTACACTCATGTGAGGAAATTCCACACTTGCCAAACCATAGCCCATCATGAGCGAAACTCGGCCATGCCTTTGCAACTGGTCTTTGAAGTTTGACCTTTCGCACAATAAGAATTTAATTTTATCGATATAATCAACCCCAACTCTGCCACCAACCACCGGTATATTCTAACTACTACCGATTACTATACCCGGTGGTCTGAGGCAATCCCATGCAAGAACAACATGGCAGATGTAGTTATCATATTCTTGGAAGAAAACATAGTCACCATATTTGGTATGCCCTTCACTATCATTTGTGACAATGGTCTGGCATTTTCTTCAGCATGGTTATTAGAATGGACCTATGAGAGGAAAGTCACCTTGAATTTCTCTAGCAACTATTATCCCCAGGGTAATGATATGGCTGATTTTACCAATAAAAATTTGTTGGAGGTGATCAAACATTTGCTAGAACAAAATCCTTGGGACTGGCACCAAAAGCTTAGGTTTGCCCTTTGGGTAGATCATATTAGAATCAAGGCAGCTCTAGGGACTTCCCCATTTCACCTGTTTTATGGCCAGAATCCTGTGTTCCCTATCAACTTACAAGTCTTAGTTTTACAGTTAATGTAGGAATTTAACAATCGGGACAACATTGTGTAAGTTCGGCTCTTGAACCTGGTGAGAATGGAGGAACAAAGAGACATGGCGCTGGAACATTTTGCACATCATCAAGCAGTCGTCAAGCATTGGTTTGACCGAAGAGCCCAATACAAAGTCTTTCAGATTCCATACCTAGTCCTTCTGTGGGACAAGGCCTGGGAGAAGAAAGGAAAGCACACCAAATTTCAAAGGCTCTAGCTTAGACCATGCTTAATCTCATAAATCTGTGGGGAAAATACTTATCTCCTTAGTACCATGACCAAAGAATCCATCCCATTTCTCGTCAATGGACAGTTCCTCAATCACTACTTCAAATGAGGCAGGGGGTAAGTTTGCCCGAAGTTGTATTATATGTAAAGGCTTTCCCGCGTGTAAATATATTTTCCCAGCGCTCCTTGGGAGTGTCTTATCCTTGTAAATAGTTGTCTGCGGTCTTCTAGGGCCATCATATTTTTTTTGTTTTGTCTTTGGTTTTTTTTGGATTTGCATCTTATTTTTTGGGTTCCCGGCATGTTTCCCTCTTCTTGTAAACAGGTATGCTTTGCATGACATCTAGTCCCTGGAATGGTGTCTTATACATTCTGGTGAATTCAAAATCTATTGTTAACATGGTGGAATTTTTCTGCACTTTGGGTTTATTTTGTGCATGTGGTAAAAGGTTATGAGTAATCTTCATCAGATTCATATCCCAAAAATCTTGACATCGGCTAACAGAAAATCTAAGAAGCAAGTAATCGTACGACCCTTGAGAGCAGATCAGTTGCACTAGTTATTGGCTAAGTCTGAAAATTAAAAGAATATCCCAGGTCCAGAATGTCTCTCCTATTCAACAAAATTAAAATGGATGGCAAGGTGAAAGAAGTACCACCGTAAAAATTAGCTAAGCTTAAGGTTCATGGTGAAACAAGTATCGCCTTCCCATTTTCAAAAGAAAAGAGAAAACTGAAGAATATAGAATTCTGACATCTGGAGGATCGTGTAAGATATAGTGATTTTGGTTCAATGTACTCAATGCCCTCTCTTTGCTTCTCCCAGAAGTCGTCGACTTGATTTTTTTCCAAAGCACACACTTCACAACTGACAAAAGATCAAAGGATTGAATCAATGATGCGTCAAATTTTCTCAGACACCTCGCGCCTTACAAGAATAATACTCTAGGTAAAGATAAGTTCTATTTTTTCTAACTATAGATTTTATAGTTCTCAAATGTGCTAAGGCATTCATCCCAGTGAGTCACCATTTGTTATGCCCTGCATACCCGTCCCTACATTTTGTGGGCAAAATGTTGGGTCCCCCTTTTCTCTTTTGCCTTTTTCCTTTTTCTTTTGTTTTCTTCCCGCCTTTGCCTCTGTGGAGTCATTGTTTCCTTTTCCTTTTGTTTTTTCTTCCTCTAGGACCTAGTCTCAGAGTGTTTTCATTTCTATGTGTTGGTCGGATTTCACACTCCAGTATTCTCTATTGCTACTTCCTCTTTTGTTAGAGGGTGTGGTTGCATGGGATCCCTGGACCTAGAGTCTAGAAGTTTTCCTTTTTGGGATTTGCGAAAGGAAGAGTATGTTTTACCCTAAAGGGGTATAAATGAAGTTTCACCTACCCTTTTCACATTTATCATGAACAAATTACCCTGAGCGATTAAGAGTGATTAAGTGTGATTTGTGCAAATTACCAGACAGCTAAAGTGCATTTGCTTTGAAGTGTTTAGCAGTTTGAGCTTACGTGTGCTTCGACTTTCCTGTAGGGTTTTTGGTGTTCATGATCCATGAAGCTTCCCAGTTTGCAAAGCACCTCTCATGCTCCTCCTCCCATGTTTCCTAGTTTCAAGGTAGGCCCTTTGGCTTCTTCCCATTTTCTTTTCATTTTGCTTTATTCTTTCTTTCCTGGCTTTGTTCTTGTTTTGTTTTCTTTTTGTTTCGGTCTTTGTCATTGCCTCCCGTTGGAGGGATGGACTCGCATGAAGGTTGTCCGCCTTCCTTGCATTGTATTCTTTCTTGTAAATATTATACATTCCTATAGATTTTGTAGGTAGCTATAATTTCTATGTAAATTGTCATAATTTCTCTGTAAATTATAAATAGTCTGTAGGATAGGGTCGTTTCTTGTAAATTTTGTCATTCTTTGGCTTTCTCTAAATATTATTTTGTATATTATCATGTTTGGCCCTTCCTATGGTGATCTCATCATGCTCTCTACGTTGCATGCCCTAAGTTTTGAGCTCGTCCATCTGGTGTCTGCATGGTTTGAACTCAGCACCTTGTCTGTTTGAGCAATGGTGATTTTCTCTCTCCACTATCGATTCAACATTGATGGCAGGATTAAATCCCCCACGTATGGGCATTTAAAATACATACATGTGGCATTCATTCCCTTCATGACTAGACGTCTATCACCGTAAATGTCATTACTCTATTTATTGTGTGCCCATGTGACAACCCATGTCAGCCCAGTATGACTTACTACCCAGTCATGTCAGTAACGACTAGTTTCTCCAAACTCTGGGTTTTGCACAATCCCACAGCCTTCATCACATTTTTGTGTACACCACAATCCCTGGAGCCCTCAGGTCTTCATCAAATTCTAAATAAGCCATATTTTTTCATCTTCAGGATTTGATGTAAGCTAACATCTCTTGACAACAAGTGTGAAAAGGTGGTGAACTCTCCGGAGTCCATAAAATTGCTTTATCTTTGATTACTTATTTAACAGTTGTCTGGTCTTGTAGGTTATCAAAAAATCAACATTCAACATGTCGGATGTGATTACTCCTCTCGAAAGTCCAGAACTTCCAACTACCTCAACTAGAGCGGCCACCAAATCCAGGGCTAAAAAAGCATTGGAGAAGCTCCCGCTTACCTCCAAGTATCTGAAAGATGGTATACTCATAGGATCCAAGGTGGATTCTGGGCTATAGCTGATCACCGACACTGAGGTCAAATCATGGACTGAATTGTAGGGCCTCGTCAGAACCATGTACCAACAACGTGCCGCCAGAGATCATTTGGCGAAGAATGTCGCCGCCTCTGGCATCATAAGGGCTGCCTGTTGTCCCTACTCGATGCAGGCCCTAGAATTGATCCTGACTCTAGCAAAGCATTGCAACACTACCATCTGGGTAGTTATTCTTGTTGCCACTTGTATGCACCCTAAAATGGTCGCCTAGACTTTGGGCCCCATTTATCATTTTATCAAATTTTTGAATCAATGCTTTAGAACATTTTCAATTCAAATCAATTTCCTTGATCAAATTGTAATTAATTCAATTATTCAATTATTTCAATATTTCCTAAGGTTTAACCATTTTATTTAATTAAAAGATTTAATCTCCCTTTTAGTTAAATAAAATTTCTCTTATTTAATTAAAAGATTTAATCTCCCTTTTAATTAAATTCCTCTTATTTAATTAAATTCAATTTTTCCCATTTAATTAAATAAAATTCTTCTAATTTATTTAATTGAAACAAAACCTCTCTTTTAATTAAATAAATAAAAATCCCCACTTAAAGCACTTTATTTGTTGAAAAAGGAAATGAATTAAATTAAAAATTAAATAAAAATCTCTTTTTCTTCACATCTTTCTAAGTGGTGG
>MU223050.1:238307-249118 GCA_018584345.1 Thuja plicata | reverse complement strand
TCCTATGACTATTAATGTGTTCTAAGGGGTCCTAATGAGTCCTAATGTTTCCTAATGGGTCTTAAGGGGTCGTAATGGGTCCTAAGGGTTCCTAGGACCACTTAGAACCCATTAAAACCCCTTATGAGACACTAGTACACATTAGAGCACATTAGTGTGTCCTACGATGATTACTATTTTCTAAGGGGTATTAAGAGGCCCTGATGTGTCCTAAGGGGATGTAACGGGTCATAAGGGGACCTAGGACTTCTCTCTCTCTCATAGGTCGTATGACTATTAATGTGTTCTAAGGGGTCCTAATGAGTCTTAATGTGTCCTAATGGGTCTTAAGGGTTCCTAGGACCACTTAGAACCTATTAAAACCCTTTATGAGACACTAGTACACATTAGAGCCCATTAGTGTGTCCTGTTAGCACTGCACATCAAATTTTTCAAATTCCCATGCTCTGGAAAAAATTTCCGCGTCTTTTGATTCAAAATCCATGTGGTCGCATGTCACAAAGTTAATTCTGTGATAAAATGTTCAAATTGCCATGTTCTAAGCCTTAGTCACACAGTCACACTATTTTTTAAGTGTTCTTTTAAGTGTGAGAGTGAGTGACTTGGTCATTAATTTGTATTAATCGCGTAGTCGCGATGCATTTTTGAAGTCAATTTATCAATCTACGACTGAGCAAGTTGGTTTTTTCTTGTTGGTCGCTCACTCATGGGGGATCAAGTTCTTTGTTACAAGTCTCAGCGAGCTAGCGATGAGTTAAATTTTTAAGTATCGTGCAATCGCAGTGGCTTTTGGTCTTATACTTTTCGGTCCACGATTGAGCGAGTTCTATAAGTTAGGGTTGGTCGCGCACTCGGGCTTAATTATTATGTGTATCTTTAGAAATCGCGAGTGCGCAATGAAGTCATATTTTAGAAAGTGCTTAGTCACACAGGTTTTAACTGTTGTATTTTGTGTAGTGCAAGTACACGATGTATTATGCATTCATTTTCAAATAATCCTTGTCGCTCAGTCGTGCAATAAATATGCAGTATTATAAACTGCACGAGTGCGTGACTAAATGTTCAAGTTTTGTTCCTGCTCACTCACCAATGATTTGTTGTCTCTAGTTTTAAGCTCGTGAGTGCGTGATGAAAGAATAGGGTGGGCTGTCGCTCACTCGCTCAGGTATAAATTCAAGTGAAAAAGATGCTAGAGGGTGCACGACTGATAGAAAAATGGAAAGTTATCTCTCAGTCGCTCATGAGGAAAAATTAGTCAAGAAAGATCAGCAAGCGAGAGATTAATACATGATGAAGGCACTCACTCAGTCGCGAAGGATTCATTTATAAGGAAAACTCAACAGTGAGTATGCAACAAAAATAAAAAGAGGTCATCGCTCACTCGCTAATGCTTATGAGCTGGAAAATTTTGTAGTGTGAGTGAGCGATTAAGTTAAAATGCGTAAAGAAAATAGTCGTCGCTCACCCACTGAGGTATAAAGACAAATCAGAAAGCCATGGCGACTACACGACCAGAAAAGTAATACATGATTGTTTTGAAAACCCGCTCACTCGCTCAAGCAAAAACCATGATGAGTAGGGATCATTGAGTGTGCGACTAAGAAGTGACTGATTAATAAATATCACGTCGCTCACTCACAAAGTCCCAATGAAAGTAAAGTTCTGAGTGGTGGGTCCGCGATTGATGAAAAGAAAAGTGATTTCACTTACTCGCTTAAGTATAAACATAAAGCATTAAGGGATAGCGAGTGCACGATTGTGAAATAATGAAGCTGTCAGTTAGGTCATCGCCCAGTCGCGGAGCATACAAGTCAAAGCAAAGATAGAGTGCAAGTGCACGACTAATACAAGGAAAGGTCTTATCACTCACTCGTGACGACAAATTTGAATGTAAGCAAGGTATAGTGAGTTGGCGACAGATTGACATGTTGCTCATTTTAGGCTTATGAAGGCAAAAAAGAAAAAGGGTGTGTACTTTTTCCAGCAAGGATCATATAGTTTGAATTACTGGTAGCATTAGTTACAAAGAGATGATTGCATGATTCTGCAAGTGCAATAATTTTTCATTCAATTGGACAAGACGCCGATTTGATGACTATAAGTTTGAATGATTGAGCTTGATTTTATACAGCTCTCACTTCTGCATCCTAATATTTTTTGCAAAGAGCAATAGAGCTTGTTTGTCTGAAATAGTTTGTCTGAGATAGTAATTTGAAGAGGAAGGATGAGTCAAGCTATTGTTCCCGCTGCGTTGCATGGGTTTGAGAAGAAGGAGGTCACACTGAAAAAGTATGTGGAAGAATTTGCTGAGTTGCTGCCCTGGACTTTGAATACAAATAGTGCAAATTGGGATGAATGGAAAGACAGATGGTGCCAATTCAGAAACCCGGTCACCCCAAATAACTCTAGTAATACCTTGTTCCATTATTTTTGAATAATAGGATTAAAGCAGTCCCCATTTGCAATCCCTGGAATTTGAATATGGCAAAATTAATTGTCCCTGATGTTTATGTTGACATAGGTCTTATTAGGGAAATTGCTAAGAACTATTGCCCAGTAGCTAGGGTAATCAGGAAGAAAAATAAAGAGACCTTAGTTTCCATAGATAGGAGGTCAGTGGCAGAAGTTTTTTTGATCACTGGTGCATTGTGCACAGATATTGATTTAAAGAAGATTAAGGTAGATTATGTCAAAAGAGAAAATTTGATTAAAAAATATGAAATGCCCAAATTCATGCCCAGGGTAGATAGGCACCTGGTGAAAATCCCAGACAATCTCAAACCGCCTTTTGATCTATCCCTATTTCACCATTACATAAAGTGTACTGTGTATGGTTTGAGAAGAGTATTACATTTTGATGGAGATTCTACAGTGCCTCAAGATGTACTCATGATGGCTATGAACATTCAGCACCCAGAGGTCAACACTGTTTATGACTATGTGGGATACATAGTTGATGCTATTCATGCTGCATTAGTGGAGATATAGTCAGATGCCCCAGTACCTACCTTCAAACATTATTCTCATCTGATGTATATGATTCTATATTATAACAGGGCATCTATGGATAAGGAGCTTGAATTATTTGTTTCAAAGTATGGTGTCAATGCACCAATCCAAAGATGGACCCAGGTATGGGACAATTCATCCGTCAACTCATCTTTTGTATGCTTTTGTAAATGGATTGTGGATCCAATTTTTGATTTATTGGGAACAAATAGGCATAGACTTCCATTTGAGGTTAGAAAATTTTTGAGACCTTGGGAATTTATTCCAAATTGGCCTATCACTCACAATTGGGGTGACTTTTTCTTCTTTGATTACATTACTATCATCAGAGTGTATGGCTGTACACAACCACCTCACATCCTCCCCAAATTTGTTCCTCCTAGGATTGCATTGTTGGAATTTATTTGGAAAATCACTTGGGTTGATAAAGAATTTTTAGAGGGACATAGGAAGGGTACTTTCATCCCTAGATTATGGGTAGGTTGTGACTTCTCCATTGGGAAAAGAGTTTTTGACCTAATTAATGACTTCTTGAAACAATATAGAATGTCTACAACAATTGCCAAGTTCTGTGATCAAAAATAGTTTATACAAAGAGCCCTAAAAAGAATGACTCCTTGGCAAAAGATTAGAGACCATGAGCCACTGGATGATGAAGATGTTGTAAGGAATAAATTAAATAAGCATGAAGTCCAGGAGAGGAGAAGGAAATGGAATGATCTCCTTAGGGTAGAATCTAAATGGAAAGAATCAGACAATACTTTCTCTAGTTTTTTCCCTGATCTCCCATATTTGCAAAGGATAGAGGAAATGCTTAAATCCTATGACACTCTAATGGCACAGGTACCACAATATAGTGCTGAGGATGCACAGTCTCATGAGTCCCTAATTCATGTTGCATTGCATGACCCAGAACATCAAGAACAACAAGAGGAAGAGCGTCAAGAAGAAGAAGAGGCCGGTGAGGAAGCTACCTCTGCTAGAGAACCACCTAGAAATAAGCAAAAGAAAGAACACAAAATGATGTAGGACAGGAAAAGTATGCCCAAGGCTATGATTACTGAACATGGAAAATATTTTAGAAGGCTGAAAAGACAATTGCAAAAATAGCGTTAAGCTGAAGGCCAAGGGGATAACCAAATGGTTTTGTTTGAAAAGGATGACGAGAGAGTCATGATAGCTAATGAATTCATGAAAGATGATGAATTCATAAAGTATGAAGAGTTCAAGACTATTTTGATCAAGCTAAAACAAAAGGACTTGAGGCAAGGATTGACCATAGGTGAAGAGAATGCAGATAAGAATGAAGAGATTGTAAAAACACTCGAGGATTATGATCCTAAGAGTGAACTAATCACTATTGAGAAAGCCAGATTGTTGGTACAAAATAGTGGAGTAATGTTGATGCCTAGTTGGGACTTACAGTCCACATTTGTCATTGATTAGATCAGGAGGCAAGAAGATCCCCTGTTGAAAATAGAGTTTGAGATGGATGAAGTTTTGAAAGGATCAGGTTTTGATCCTAAATCCAAGACTCTTGCTATATGGTCATTGGCCCCTGCTACACAAAAGCCTCTGGTCATGACTATCAGAGAGGAAAAGAAGGTAGACAAAATGATTTGGAATCTGTAGAACACTACAGATACTGAAATAGCTCAACTAATGATTCAGGTATCATTCATTAAGCTAGCGAAGGTTGATGATTTATCAAAGAGATACGAAACAAATTTTGGTTAGATGATGGCCTTAGCAAAAAAGCATGAAGAGGTTGTGGTTCTCAACCACACATTGGAAGAAGAGATTGCTAAGTTGGAAGAGGAATTAGTGGAAAGTAAAAGAGAAAAGACTCCAATTCCTCAAGAAGTGTCAAAGATTGAAGCAGATGTTGCCACAGAGACAAAAGAAGATTCAGCAATGGCAAAAGGCTAGTCCAAGGAACTGTCACAGGGACAAATCATAAATGTCATGTCTATCATCTTTCCTATACTTCAACATTGAATTGATATTCTTGAAGTAGAAGACTGATATAGTATAGACACTATATGGCTCATTGCAAGAAGCACAAAAGGTTGCTGCTGAAGCCATGACATTCTTAGAGCCCACATTCAAGATTTGGTCAGGAAGAGATAGGCTGATGGATAAACTGAAAACAACCATGTTATATAGTGATGAATTTCCTGACAAAGTCACAGACACCATTGAAATGATCAATGAGGTAAATAATACATATGGTTTCTTTAATGGAAAAGGTAACTTGATAAGTGGTAAGTTGCAACTATTTAGTGACCACTGCCCTCCCTTGATTCCAAAAATAGATGATGAAGCTGGAATTTTGAAGCCACAATCCGATTGGACAAATAGATTTGATGGGATATTCACAGATGAGGAGATGAAGCAGCACCTAGAAAAAGATGTAAATGCTCAGTACTGCAACGAACTGATTGAAAACCTCTTCAAGGTTGACAGAGATATGGCAAAATTTGTTTCAGAGGCCAGATCAACCGTTGACGCTAGGTGGACAGAGGTTGTTGCCAAATTGGAATAGGTAAATAATTTTGATTGGCCCACCGCCAAAGAGGTAAACAGGTTGGAAACAAAGCTGAAAGGATGAAGAGGATACTGTCAAACTGCATCAACAAACCTTATTTAGACTTCGCCAATTTTTGCTACCTGTGTTCTGTTGCAATTTTTGTTAACTACAAATTTGTTGTTAAAAAAGATTTTGTAAATATTTCCCAGTGAGTCCGTAGCTTGTTGCATCCTTAGTTATAAAAGGATTCCAAGACTACTGGGAAAGAGATAGCCATTTCTCATTGGGATGTATAAATTTAATACAAAAACTCTGGTTCAAGACATATAGGTGTTTTGGGTTTTGAAATATTGTTGACTGTAATAGCAATTTTGATCATGAATACAAATAAGATCCATCAATAGTTTATGAAACATATGATGAGCATTTTGTCTTCATTATGATTTTTTGAATTTTATGTAAACTGAATGTTTAAGGAATATTCAATTTATGCATCTATTAGGCAAGTTTTGAAATAATTTTAGGGTTCTTTCAAGGAAAGATTAAAATTGCCTTAGGAGTATTTTCAGTGGGATTTAGTTTTTATAATGAATTTGATGAATTAACTTGTTATATGTGTGAGGATAGACATATAAGGTATGTCTGTGTTTATGTCAGATTCTATAGTTGTCTTAAATTTCTGTTCATGAGTAAGAAGGTTAAAGCTATGCAATGGTGACTCCATGCCCTAGGGTTAAGCACTGGTCTATCCTCCATTGAATTAGGTGACTATGAATATTAAAATTGATCTTTACTCATGGTTTGGTCTGTCCAATAAATGTTACAGTTATCAACTCCTATAATTCCATTCATATTCTACTGGAATAATTTAGTGATTTCATTGTTCTAAGTTAGAGGGTAATCCCGCCCGAGTTAATGGAGCTCAAAGTGTAGGAGGTTTAAAAACCTTGTTTCTGTCATTCTGTATCTTGCATGGTCAGTGTTTGGGATAAATAGAGAAAGCTGTCTGAGAGTATTTTTATATCAACAAGAAAAGGAACTAACAGAAAATGGTGACTCTACTGGGGACTTTTATCAAGGAATGCGTGAAAGGTTAGTTTGAAGATAATATTCCATAATATAGATTCCTTGAAATCCATTTTTTGAAATCACAAGTTGTGTATTCCACTTTATTGAATTATATCCTCAAATATCATGGTCAAGGTGAATTTTCATTATTTTATTCCCAAATTTTTTTGGTGGCGACTCTGAGTTATTGGTTATAGTGTTTCTAAGGGGAACACTAGAAAATCAAGTGTGTGAAATTTCATTTTGGGAAAAATGAGGAATACAAAAGGGAAACACAAAGAATCACTCTCAGACAACATTAGAGAGTGATGCTTCTAAAAATTCTAGAAGAAACTATTCTAGGAAAGGAGAATCTTATAACAATACTTCTTGGAAGCCTAGATTTGTAGGCCCTGGTCAGTCCTTAGGTACTATTCCTGAGAAAGAAATAAATGAACCCCTAAATCCTGAGTCTGACACTGCTGGTTACTTTTATGATATATTTAACCCTAGGCCCAAGAATGTATATCAAGAAAAGGGTGAGACATCATCGTATTTCAAGGGTATCCCTTATGAACAGGTTGAGGACCAAAAGGGAGATAACTTGATGAATATCTATGACTCTTCCAGTTCTGATATTGAGGGAGTCCTCAGAGATAATGACCTTTTGAAGAGGGAATTAGATGAAATCTTGCTTATCAAGAAGAAAAATGATGAGGCTAGAGAGAAGCAAATTATAAATGCAATCACTGAAAGGGAAAATTTGAAGAAACAGGTTGCCCAATTAATATTGGTAGCTCATGGTGCTAATGAGGGATTTAATGGCTTGAATAAAGAAATTTTTGGAGATGTAGACACCCTGAGAAAAGAATTCCAAGAAAGAGAAAACCTACTTAAGAAAAGTGATCCCAAAGATATAGGCCCTATGGTGAGGCAAGTTATCAATTATGAAAGTAAAAAACCCCCTAAGTCTCAGATACCCACACCAAATGTATCAACAGTTAATGTCACACCAATAGGTGTTGAAAAGGGAAAACAAAAATTCACAGGTATTAAATTCTCTGAACCTAAGACTGAAAAGTGTATATCTCAAGATATGTTTTCACTGGACATGGAATTATAAAGGGCTAGAAAGGCCAAAGATGATATTGCAAAATAGTTGGAAAGAGAAGAGCTAGAAGCTGTTGCTGTAGAGATGAAAAGAAGGATTGCCTTTTTGAGTCCCATGACTAATCCTAGTGATATTACTGCAACTAATCAAACTATGCCTGTATTTAATTCTAATTTTCAAACCAATAATGCTAACACAAGTACCCAGACATATGGTGCGGCTCAAGGAGTTGCATCACAGTCAGGAGTAAGTGGACTCAATAGAAATATTAGCCACCAAAATGTAGGCATTGGCCGTAACATTGGTAGTATTGGTCAGAACGCTGGCCAAAATGTGGGCACTAATTTTCAAAGAAGACCTATTCATTTGGAGAGATATAGGCAATTTTTTTTTGATGGTATCCCTGGCCAACCAAACCCTATTCCTAATGAGGTTAGAGATAAGATTCCCAAATTCAGTGGGAATAATGTTGTTGACTGGTGAAGAACATCTAAAAATATTTTCAGATACAATGAATGATTATGAGATTGGAGATGAGGATGTTGTGATAAAATAATTTGTGCAATCCTTAACTGAGGATGCAAGAGACTGGTATTGAGGTTTTCCTAATCATAGTATCTATTCTTGGGATGGATTTGTTAGAAGTTTCAAAGAACAATATGGTGACAAGATAAATTCTGGTTTTATGTTGAATGAATTCAATAGTTTGAAAAAATTTACTAATGAAGGCATTGTTGAATTTAATGTAAGATTTCAAAAAGCTATGTATAATTTGTTCCAAGTTTTGAGACTGGATGAAAATGTATGTGTCACCACTTATTGTAATGCTTTGGATGGAAAAATTGCTTACCTACTTAGAGATAAAGATCCTCAAACTATGAGAGATGCATATAAATTGGCCATAAACATAGAAAGCAATAGAAGAGCTTCTGGTAAGCTTGGTAAAAGGGATGATAGTAGAATCTGGAAAGAGTCAAAAACACAATCAAATAAAAATATGAAGGAAAAAGATAAGATGGAAACATTGGTGAGTGTAGTGAAAGATCTTTCTGCTAAGGTAGATAAGAATGAGAAGGGTTTTCAAAATAATAGGCCACAATACCAAAGGAAAGATAAGCCTTACAAGTTGCAAGATTTTCCCTATAAGACTCAGTGGAAGGATGGAAAACCTATGTCAGAAGAAAAAACCGATCTTAAGAACAAAGATATCCCAGACCCATTGAAGAACAAAAATACTCATAATGTGGAAAATACTCCTTGGTGCATGGCTTGTAATATGCCTTATTCCCCTTATCAATGTGCGGTAGCCCAGAGTATGGTAGAGAAACATGAAAACATTGGAACACAAGAAAGTCAAAGTGAGAAAAAACCTGCAATTAATATGTGTGCACTTACTGTTGAAGATGACAATGGTAGTTTAGAGGGAGAGCCACAAGAAAACATGTCAATCACAGTAAATAATACGAGCACTAAGTTAGAGCACTTTCAATTTGGGATGCCTAATGATGAAGAGATAAGGTTTCTAACTATTGTTGTTGTGACACAAGCAAGAATTTCATACCAGCTTAGGAATAGAAAATTTGATCAAAGTGGGAAACAACCTGATTCACCTGTCATTACAGAAGTCATAAATGAAGAAGCTACACAAGGTGAACTGAAGGACACTCTGATTAAAGAAAATAAAGTTACCCCCACTCGTGAACAAAAAAAAAAATAGTTAAAGGAGAGTAAAGGTAACATATCCTTTGATAATGTCATGAGTTTCCCATCTTTTAACATGAAGCAAGCCTTATCTCAAATGAAAGTATTTGTCTCTTTACTTGAGATGTTTAAAATTAAAGAGCACCAAGAAGAAGCCTTCTCATTATTATCTGATTTGCCTGGTATGCAAGAAAATACTGTTTTGAATGATGAAATGAAAGATGAGCAAAAATAAAAAGATGGAATCCCAATCTATTTGGGAAATATTGTTGTTCAAGAGCTAGATTAGATTGATCCTTTTTATGTTACACTGCTCACAAACAATATGTTGCTAAAAAACTGTATGATGGATTCAGGAGTTGTTGCTAATGTGATGACTTACACTGTTATGAAACAATTGGGTTTAGAGGTGGATACTGCTTGTGGTAAATGTTATGCCATGTACAATAGGGAAGTACCTATAGTAGGAACTTTGCAAGGATTAGAGATAAAACTTGATGCATACCCTGAGGTCACTTTTAAAATAGATGTTGTGGTTGTGGATTCACCACCCCATTATGGCATGCTCTTATCAAGACAATGTGTTGCAGCCATTGGAGGATATGTACAATTGGATTTGTCTTTTGCTACCATCTCTGTTAATGGGAAAGAAACAAAATTATTGAGGGAGCCCAGATCTCCTGTTTATGTTGAGAAGGTTCAACCAAGCATGCTAAATTGATTTTTGGATGTAGA
Organism: Thuja plicata; assembly: GCA_018584345.1. Taxonomy (NCBI): domain Eukaryota; kingdom Viridiplantae; phylum Streptophyta; class Pinopsida; order Cupressales; family Cupressaceae; genus Thuja; species Thuja plicata. Next base: position 238,985 of record MU223050.1, on the reverse strand, counting down.
TATACATAATTTCAAGGTGGTTTAAATTCAACCACAGTTGAAAAACACAGATCCCATAGTGGAAGAATTAGAATTGCAACAACTTGGACTATGGAAGATGTATGTCGATGGAGCATGCTCTAGAGAAGGGTTAGGAGCTGGTATACTATTTGTCTCTCCATTAGGTATTACTTTCAAATATTCATTTTTGTTGTCATTTTAATGTACAAACAATACAACTGAGTATGAAGTGTTGTTACTGGGATTAGAAATATCAATCAAGCATGGTATTAAGTTATTAAGAGTCTTTGGTGATTTAGAGCTAGCTATTTCCCAAATTAGATCAATATATGCTGCCAAAAATGATAGGTTGAAACAATATACGCATGTTGTATGGGATAGCATTGAATTTTTTGATGCATTTTCCATCAATTGGATAGAGAGATCTAAGAATATCATGGCAGATTTTTTGGCTAATGTGGCTTTGAAAAATGATTATCTAACGCTAGTAGGAGTATCTATTGTGGAAACTAAAACTAGGCCTGCCATTCCTGATAATGTGTATAATTGACAAGTTTTTGAAAGTGATGAGGACATTCTCAATTTTATTCAATGTGTGGATAATTATGAAGGGAAAATCATTGACTGTAATAATTTGATAGAGATTATTGATGGGAAAGAGACTATATTTGGCAATGA
>MU223050.1:207262-238125 GCA_018584345.1 Thuja plicata | reverse complement strand
TTAGCTTACTGAAAAGGTTCAAGCATGTTTTTGCATGGTCTTATGAAGACCTTAAGGCTTATAGGGAAGATCTCTTTCAACATGAAATCCCATTAAAAGATGATATTAAGCCTTTTAGACAAAAACAAAGGCCAAACAATCCTTTGTTGGCCCCCAAAATGCAACAAGAGTTGGAAAAATTCAGAGATGCTGGGATCATAAAACCAATCAGGCATTCTTCTTGGGTGTCTAATTTGGTCCCTGTCAGAAAGAAAAAATGGAGATATCAGGCTATTTGTTGATTTTAGGAACCTTAATGTGGCTTCATTAAAAGATAATTATTCTTTACCAAATATGGAGGCAATGCTACAAAGGGTTACTAGCTGTGATTTGTTATCTATGATGGATGGTTTTTCTGGTTATAACCAGGTGCTGGTTCAAAAAAAAGAGCAATTCAAGACAACCTTTGCAACCCCATGGGGTACATATGTTTATGTAAGAATGCCATTTGGCCTAAGAAGTGTAGGAGCTACTTTCCAAAGAGTCATGGATGTGGATTTTAAGGAGTTTATAAATATAATCATGGTGGTGTATTAGGATGATCTTACTACATATTCCCAAAAGGCTGAGGATCATTGTAAGCATTTGGAAAAGATTTTTACTAAAGCCTTGGAGTATGGGTTTTCTTTAAATCCAAAGAAATGTCATTTTGCTATGACAGAAGATAAATTATTGGGACATGTAGTATCTAAAGAAGGTGTCAGGATTGATCCTGACAGAGTAGAAGCTATTAACAAACTCCTACCCCTAAAGAATATCAAAGGTGCTTAGTCTTTTCTGGGAAAAGTAAATTTTGTGAGGAGATTCATTGCAAACTTTGCCGAAATAGTCAAGCCTGTTGTTAAATTGTTAAAGAAAAATGCTAAGTTTGAATGGGGTAAGGATGCTCAGTTGGCATTTGATGAGATAAAAGTATTTATTCAGCAAGCACCTGTACTGAGATCTCCAGATTATGAAGAACCTTTTTCTATATTTTCTCTTACTTCATTTCATACAATTGCTACAGTACTTTTACAGAAAGATGATGAAGGTTTTGATCATCCCATAGCATTTTTTAGTAAGTCTCTGCAAGCAATAGAACTTAATTATGAGATAATGGAGAAACAAGCATATGCATTGGTTAGGGCAATCAAAGTTTTCAGACCTTATTTGATTTGTGCAAAGATAATTTCTTATGTGCCACATGCTACAGTCAAAGATATATTGTCTCAGTCTGAAGTTACTGGAAAGAGGTGTAAATGGATAAACAAGATTCAAGAATTTAATCTAGAAATTCAAGTTACCAAATTGGTAAGGGGTTTGGGTTTGGCCAAGCTAATGACTGACACTAACATGGAGCTAGCTCAAGTCAATAATGTGCAAAAAAAAGATATGAACTTATCTAGTATAGAATTGCAGCCATGGTACACTGATATAGTGTTTTTTCTGAAAATGGTAAATGTCTAGAGCATATGTCAGATAATCAAAAAAGGACTCTGAAATTGCAGGATCAAAGGTATGTCTTGATACGAGGTGATCTATTTTCAAAAAATAAGGATGAAATTTTGTTGCTTTGTCTGGATAAATCACAATTTGAAAGAGTTTTGAATGAAATGCATAGTGGTTTGTGTGGTGGACATTATTCTGCCAAGACCACAGCTCATAAGATAATCAGAGCTGGATATTATTGGCCATGTCTTTTTAAGGATACTCAGATGTTTGTACAAATATGTGAACCTTGCCAAAGGTTTTCCTCTAAGATGAAATTTTCAGGAGCTTTACCTTTAAATCCTTTGACTATTGAAGCACCTTTTACCCAATGGGGTCTTGATTTTATTGGAGAATTTACAAAAAAATCCAATGGAGGCCATAGTTGGATTCTAGTGGCCATAGACTATTTTACAAAATGGATAGAGGCAATTCCATCAAAAAGGGATACTAGCAAGGTAGTGATGGATTTTTTAATGGATAATATTCTAACAAAATTTGGTGTTCCCACTAAGTTAATCATGGACAATGCCATGTGTTTTAGGGATAAGGAATTTAAGGATTTCTGTGAAGATACTGACATTATTATATCTTATTCCTCACCATATCATCCTCAAGAAAATGGACAAGCTGAGTCTAGCAATAAAAGCATCATGAAAATCATTAAAAGAGCTTTGGAGAAAAATAAAAGGTCTTGGCATTCAAAACTGAAATTAGCCCTTTGGGCTGACAGGGTAACAGTGAAGAAACAAATAGGGGTATCCCCTTTTGAAATGGTCTATGGAACTCAGGCAAGGTTGCCTTTAAATAATTTGTTACCAGTGTATAAATTTCTCCAAGAAGAGGAATTTGAAGAACAAGAACCCAGAATGGAGAGGATGGACCAACTTGTGGAACTATAAGAAATAAGAGCAAAGGCACATAAAAGAAACATGAAACTTCAACAACAATCCAAGTACTTATTTGATAAAAGAAAAACTGAAATAAAGTTTCAGATAAATGATATGGTGTTGTAGTGGAATGCTAGAAAAGAAGAAAAGGGCAAACATGGTAAATTTGAGTCATTATGGATGGGTCCTTTTGTAATCCAGGAGTTTCATGGTCAAGATTCTTATTTTCTGGAAGATCCAAGTGGTGAGATACAGGAATGTTCCTAACATATTTTTTCTCATGAAGTTTCTTTTTCCATGCACAGTAGGTTAGATTTCCCTGCTTTAGTGTGGTTTTTCTATGTGTATGTACAGTTTTGTTTCACTTTGTGGTCTGCCTCCCAGAGTTTTGGTTTCTAATGTCAATTTTGCAATTGACTTTCCCCAGTCGGAGCCATTGTTAGCACTTCACATCAAATTTTTCAAATTCCCATGCTTAGGAAAAATTTCCCGCTTCTTTTGATTCAAAATTCATGTGGTCGCATGTCACAAAGTTAATTCTGTGATAAAATGTTCAAATTGCCATGTTCTAAGCCTTAGTAGTACAGTTGCGCTATTTTTTAAGTGTTCTTTTAAGTGTGAGAGTGAGTGACTTGGTCATTAATTTGTATTAATCACGCAATTGCGATGCATTTTTTAAGTCAATTTATCAATCTGCGACTGAGCGAGTTGGTTTTGTCTTGTTGGTCGCTCACTCGTGGGGGATCAAGTTCTTTGCTACAAGTCTCAGCGAGCTAGTGATGAGTTAAATTTTTAAGTATCACACAATCACGGTGGTTTTTGGTCTTATACTTTTTGGTCCACGATTGAGTGAGTTCTATAAGTTAGGGTTGGTCACGCACTCTGACTTAGTTATTATGTGTATCTTTAGAAACTGCAAGTGCGCGATGAAGTCATATTTTAGAAAGCGCTCAGTCGTGTAGGTTTTAACTTTTGTATTTTGTGCAGTGCGATTACACGATGTATTATGAATTCATTTTCAAATGATCCTTCTCGCTCAGTCACGCAGTAAATATGCAGTATTATAAAGTGTGCGAGTGCATGACTAAATGTTCAAGTTTTGTTCCCGCTAACTCGCCAATGATTTGTTGTCTCCAGTTTTAAACTCGCGAGTACGCAATGAAAGAATAGGGTGAGCTATCACTCACTCGCTTAGGTATAAAGTCAAGTGAAAAAGATGCTCACGGGTGCGCGGCTGATAAAATAATGAAAAGTTATCGCTCATGAGGAAAAATCAGTCAAGAAAGATCAGTGAGTGAGCGATTAATGCATGATGAAGGAACTTGCTCAGTCGCGAAGGATTCATTTATAAGGAAATCTCAGCAATGAGTATGTGACAAAAAGAAAAAAAAAGGTCATCGCTCACTCGCTAATGCTTATGAGCTGGAAAATTTTGCAGTGTGAGTGAGCGATTAAGTTAAAATGCGTAAAGAAAATAGTCATCACTCACCCGCTGAGGTATAAAGACAAATCAGAAAGCCATGGCGATTGTGCGACCAGAAAAGTAATACATGATTATTTTGAAAACCTGCTCACTCACTCAAGAAAAAAGCATGATGAATAGGGATCAGCGAGTGTGCGACTAAGAAGTGACTAAGTAATAAATATTATGTCACTCACTTCCAGAGTCCCAATGAAATTAAATTTTTGAGCGGCGCGTCTGTGATTGATGAAAAGAAAAGTGATGTCACTTACTCGCTCAAGTATAAACATAAAGCATTAAGGGATAGCAAGTGTGTGATTGTGAAATAATTAAGCTATCAGTTAGGTCATCGCCTAGTTGCAGAGCATATAAGCCAAAGAAAAGATAGAGTGTGAGTGCGTGACTCATAGAAGGAAAGGTCTTTTCACTCACTCACGAGGAAAAATTTGAATGTAAGCAAGGTTCAGCGAGTTGGCGACAAATTGACATGTGGCTCATTTCAATCTTACAAAGGAAAAAAAGAAAAAGGGTGTGTACTTTTTCCAGCAGGGATCATACAGTTTGAATTAATGGTAGCATTAGTTACAGAGAGATGACTGCATGATTCTATAAGTGCAAGAATTTGGCATTCAATTAGACAAGACACCAATTTGATGATTATAAGTTTGAATGATTGAGCTTGATTTTGTACAGCTCTCACTTCTGCATCCTAAGATTTTCTGTAAAGAGCAATAGAGCTTGTTTGTCTAAAATAGTTTGTCTGAGATAGTAATTTGAAGAGGAAGGATGAGTCAAGCTATTGTTCCCGCTGCATCACATGGGTCTAAGAAGAAGGAGGTCACAACAAAAAAATTATGTGGAAGAATTTGTTGAGTTGCTGCCTAGGACTTTGAATACAAATAGTGCAAATTGGGATGAATGGAAAGACAGCTGGTGCCAATGTAGAAACCTGATCACCCCAAATTACTCTGGTAATACCTTGTTCCATTATTTCTAGAATAATAGGGTTAAAGCAATCCCCATTTGCAATCCCTGGGATTGGAATATGGAAAAATTAATTGTGCCTGATGTTTATGTTGACATAGGTCTTATTAGGGAACTTGCTAAGAACTGTTGCCCAGTAGCTAGGGTAATCCGGAAGAAAAATAAAGAGACCTTAGTTTCCATAGATAGGAGGTTAGTGGCAGAAGTTTTTAGGATCACTGGTGCATTGTGAACAGTTATTGATTTAAAGAAGATTAAGGCAGATTATGTCAAAATAGAACATTTGATTAAGAAATATGAAATTCCCAAATTCATGCACAGGGTAGATAGGCACCTACTAAAAATCCCAGACAATCTCAAACAACCTTTTGATCTATCCTTATTTCACCATTACATAAAGTGCACTGTGTATGGTTTGAGCAGAGTATTAGGTTTTGATGGAGATTCTATAGTGCCTCAAGATGTACTCATGATGGCTATGAACATTCAACACCCAGAGGTCAACACTGATTATGACTATGTGGGATACATAGTTGATGCTATTCATGCCGCATTAGTGGAGATACAGTCAGATGCCCCAATACCTACATTCCAACATTATTCTCATTTGATGTATATGATTCTATATTATAACATGGCATCTATGGATAAGGAGCTTGAATTATTTGTTTCAGAGTATGGTTTCGATGCACCAATCCAAAGATGGACCCAAGTATGGGACAGTTCATCCGTCAACTCATCTTTTGTATGCTTTTGTAAATGAATTGTGGATCCAATTTTTGATTTATTGGGAACAAATAGGCATAGACTTCCATTTGAGGTTAGAAAAGTTTTGAGACCTTAAGAATTTATACCAAATTGGCCTATCACTCACAATTGGGGTGAATTTTTCTTCTTTGATTACATTACTATCATCAGAGTGTATGGCTGTACACAACCACCACACATCCTCCCCAAATTTATTCCTCCTAGGATTGCATTGTTGGAATTTATTTGGCAAATCACTTGGGTTGATAAAGAATTTTTAGAGGTACATAGGAAGGGTACTTTCATCCCTAGATTATGGGTAGGTTGTGATTTCTCCATTTGGAAAAGATTTTTTGACCTAATTAATGACTTTTTGAAACAATATAGAATGTCTACAGTAGTTGCTAGGTTCTTTGATCCAGAATAATTTATACAAACAACCCTAAAAATAATGACTCCTTGGCAAAAGATTAGAGACCATGAGCCACTAGATGATGAAGATGTTGTAAGGAATAAATTAAATAAGCATGAAGTCCAGGAGAGGAGAAGGAAATGGAATGATCTCCTTAGGGAAGAATCTGAATATAAAGAATTAGACAATACTTTCTCTGGTTTTTTCCCTGATCTCCCATATTTGCAAAGGATAGAGGAAATGCTTAAATCCTATGATACTCTAATGGCACAGGTACCACAATTTAGTACTGAGGATGCATAGTCTCAAGGGTCCCCAATTCCTATTGTATTGCATGACCTAAAACATCAAGAACAACAAGAGGAAGAGCATCAAGAAGAAGAAGAGGCCGGTGAGGAAGCTACCTCTACTAGAGAACCACCTAGAAAAAAGAAAAAGAAAGAACAAAAAAGGATGCATGAAATGAAAGTTATGGCCAAGGCTATGATTACTAAACATGGAAAATATTTTAGAAGGCTGAAAAGACAATTGCAAAAAGAGCCTCAAGCTGAAGGCCAAGGGGATAACCAAATGGTTTTGTTTGAAAAGGATGATGAGAGAGTCATGATAGCTAATGAATTCATGAAAGATGATGAATTCATAAATTTTGAAGAGTTCAAGACTTTTTTTATCAAGCTGAAACAAAAGGACTTGAGGCAAGGATTGTCCATAGGTGAAGAAAATGCAGATAATAATGAAGAGATTGTAAAAACACTCCAGGATTATGATCCTGAGAGTGAACTAATCACTGTGGAGCAAGCTAGATTGTTGGTACAAAACAGTGGAGTAATGTTGATGCCTGGTTGGGACTTACAGTCCACATTTATCATTGATCAAATCAAGAGGCAAGAAGATCCCCTGTTGAAAACAGAGTTTGAGATGGATGAAGTTTTGAAAGGATCAAGTTTTGATCCTAAATCCAAGACTCTTGCTATATGGTCATTGGCCCCTGCTACACAAAAGCCTCTGGTCATGACTATCAAAGAGGAAAAGAAGGCAAACAAAATGATTTAGAATTTGTAGAACAATACACATACTAAAATAGCTCAACTGATGACTCAGGTATCATTCATGAACCTGGCGAACGTTGATGATTTATCAAAGAGATACGAAACAACTTTTGGTCAGATGATGGCCTTAGCAAAAAAGCATGAAGAGGTTGTGGTTCTCAACCACACATTGGAATAAGAGATTGCTAAGTTGAAAGAGGAATTAGTGGAGAGTAAAAGAGAAAAGAATCCAATTCCTCAAGAAGTGTCAATGATTGAAGCAGATGCTACCACAGAGACAAAATAAGATTCAACAATGGTAGAAGGTTAATCCAAGGAACTGTCACAGGGACAAATCATAAATGGCATGTCTATCATCTTTCTTGTACTTCAACATCAAATTGATGTTCTGAAGCAGAAGAGTGATATAGTATATACACTATATGGCTCATTGCAAGAAGCACAAAAGGTAGTTGTTGAAGCCATGAAATTCTTAGAGCCCACATTCAAGATTTGGTCAGGAAGAGATAGGTTGATGGATAAACTGAAAACAACCATGTTATATAGTGATGATTTTCCTGACAAAATCATAGACACGGTTGAAATGATCAATGAGGTAAATAATACATAAGGTTTCTTTAATGGAAAAGTTGACTTGATAAGTGGTAAGTTGCAACTATTTTGTGACCAGTGCCCTCCCTTGATCCCAAAAATATATGATGAAGCTGGCATTTTGAAGCCACGATCCGATTGGAAAAATGGATTTGATGGGATATTCACAGATGAGGAGATGAAGCGGCACCTAGAAAAAGATGTAAATGCTCAGTACTGCAACAAACTGATTGACAACCTCTTCAAGGTTGAGAGAGATATGGAAAAATTTGTTTCAGAGACCAGATCAACCGTTGATGCCAGGTGGACAGAGGCTGTTGCCAAATTGGAACAGGTAAAGAATTTTGATTGGCCCACCACCAAAGAGGTAAACAGGTGAGAAATGAAGTTGAAAGGATTAACATGATACTGTCAAACTACATCAACAAACCTTATTCAGACTTTGCCAATTTTTGCCACCTGTGTTCTGTTGCATTTTTTGTTAACTGCAAATTTGTTGTTAAAAAAGATTTTGTAAATCTTTCCCAGTGAGTCCGTAGCTTGTTGAATCCTTAGTTATAAAATGATTTGAAGAATACTGGGAAAGAGATAGCCATTTTTCATTGGGATGTATAAATTTAATACAAAAACTCTGGTTCAAGACATATAGGTGTTTTTGGGTTTTGAAATACTGTTGACTGTAATAGCAATTTTGATTATGAATACAAATAAGATCCATCAATAGTTCCTGAAACATATGATGAGCATTTTGTCTTCATTATGGTTTTCTGAGTTTTATGTAAACTGAATGTTTAAGGAATATTCAATTTATGCATCTGTTAGGCAGGTTTTGAAATAATTTTAGGGTTCTTTCAAGGAAAGATTAAAATTACCTTAGGAGTATTTTCAGTGGGATTCAGTTTTTATAATGAATTTGATGAATTAACTTGTTATATGTGTGAGGATAGACATATAAGGTATGTCTGTGTTTATGTCAGATTCTATAGTTGTCTTAAAATTTTTTTCATGAGTAAGAAGGTTAAAGCTATGCAACAGTGACTCCATGCCCTAGGGTTAAGCACTAGTCTGTCCTCTATTAAATTAGGTGACTATCACTATTAAAATTAATCTTTACTCATGGTTTGGTTTGTCCAATAAATGTTAGAGTGATCGACTCCTATAATTCCATTCATATTCTACTGGAATAATTTAGTGATTTCATTGTTCTAAGTTAGAAGGGTAATCTGCCCGTGTTAATGGAGCTCAAAGTGTAGGAGGTTTAAAAACCTTGTTTCTGTGATTCTGTATCTTGCATGGTCAATGTCTGGGATAAATAGAGAAAGCTCTCTAGTCCTATTTTTATATCAGAAAGAAAAGGAACTAACATGTCCTATGATTATTATTGTGTTCTAAGGGGTCTTAAGAGGCCCTAATGTTTCCTAAGGGGTCGTAATGGGTCCTAAGGGGACCTAGGACAATTTAGGACCCAATATGATACATTATGACTCCAAGAACCCTAAAGAGTGTCTTTAATGAAGTCAAGGGCTTAATATTATAATCAATAGTCCACTGAGAATCATGTTCAAGACAATTTGCTGGTTCCTAAAATTTGGCTAAGTCTAAAATTTCCTAAAAACCCTCACAATCCAGAATCTTTATCTTAACTCCTATGAAGTTGAAACCACTTTCAAACATCTTGGAAGTATATACATAAAATGTAACTGAATTATAAGAAAGGATTATTGTTAGGAATAATAGTCCACAAGACAACTGAGATGGGGGGTGAATTAGTTGTGGAATAGATTATTAGACTTTAAACTTTATGAACCATAACAGGGTAAAAGCACAATAATCTGTCACCTTTTAGGCTAACTTATCAACACAGCTAAATTTTAGTATTTCTAACTAAAAATTAATTTTGGTCAAACATATGGTCTAGCTAGATTAATTATAGTTAAGTTAGATAAGTGCTTTAATGTTTCCAATTGGAAATGTATATTAAATGCATGTTTTATACCACTTTGAGTCCAATTACCGTAGAAAAAAAATTATTTCAGAAAAGTGACGTTGCAATAACTCCAAGTCTTTTTAATGATTTTTAAAAAAAAATACAAAAATACCCTTTTGTAGAGATCAGAGTCAAGAATATCTCTTATAGATTTTATAGTGTTTAAATTATACATAGTCTATTACAATTAAAAAATATTGCAAGTAGGTATTTTAACAGTCAAGGAGATGTTGATTCAGAGAAAGAAAAAAAATAGTAAAACATATTAAATAAATTTGAAAAAAATATGGTGCACTAGAAGAGAGAGTCCTGTTCAAGAATATATATTTCTTTTTTTGATTGGGATATATTTGTTATGAAAAATATGGTGGGAGATGAAAACTGTCAATTTTACGTGAGTTGGAATTTGAATTGTTATAAAAGAGAAATATAAGTCACAAACCAATTTTTATTTCTTCATGCGCTAGCTATATATGTCATCTATAACATATTTTTAAATTTGGGGAAAAAATGTTTATTTAAATATAATTTTTTGGTGGGAACTAGACCCCTAATTTTTAGTATGTTTCTGCAACTGAAAAATTGTCTTTAAAAATTAAAAAAACATATCAAAACTTATTCAAAAAAAATATTAATCATAAACTTCATCCATTTTAAAACATTTTATTAGTTTACATCATCTTCAAATTCCAAACATAAATGTCACTTTTATACTATTGAAGTTGAACAACTTTGATTTTGTTAGCCTTTTCCTTTATAAAAGGGTGACAGATTATTGTGCTTTTACCCAACATCAAAACTAAATAACACAGTAATTGCCAACACCATAACACAATGTTTGTTTTCAAGGAAACCCTATTAAAGGTAAAGGGAAATAACACCCACAAAATAATGTACTGAGAGTATAGTATCCCTGTGAAAAGATATTAGCCCTGTTAGGAGCTTGTTATTACATTACAGTACATAGTCCCTGTAAGGAGACATACCCTGTTAGGAGTTAATGAAAGTAGTAGGTTCACTGCCCAAAGAAGGTTAAAGCCACCCTCAAGGATTCACAATCTACATCAAGTGTATACAACAAATACACAATCTAGTGAACTGTCTGATAGAAACTGTCTTTGCTTGGTCAGTTCCAATGAAGTACCAACTCTGCTTTCTATCCAGCAGTCAAGCTTCATAGCTTCACAAATCTTTGCTCTTTTCTTTCTCTACCACACTTTTCACAATTGAACAAATCACTCATATATACCCTCTTACAATAACCCATTAGGTCGGCCAGTTAAGCTTTCCTAATACACAATTAACTAGGTCGGCCAATTAAGGCTTCCCATCATGCAAATAATTACATAAGCCCTTGCTAAGATACACACGATACCTATAACAAGCATAAAATATTTAAAATTCATTACAAATACTTCCAGATCCGCAATCCATGCTCATAATTAATTTCCACATGTTACAAGTCTGAAGTCGGCCAGGAAATAAGTCTTCTCCAGAACACACGCCATAACTGACATCATCAGTACCCAAAAAAAAAATGAACTCAACCCATTTCACCATCATATGTTGGCTCTCCATCAGTAAGCTCAGAAGTTCTAAAACATCTTCCTCAGAAAGATATGCCTGAAACACAGAGACCTTCTCTGTCTAGAATCACAGTCACAGACCAAAAAAATAGTCTTTACTAAAATATCTGTAACATCCATGATATGAAACATAAAGTCAAGCGGCCTTATATGTAAGGTAAAAACTTATTCTTCTGCTTAAATCCAACTTCCCTCATTTTGGTTCATCCGTACAATGTCCATACACACCTTCCAGTCAAGTAACTAGTCTGTCTTCTTTCACAGAAATATATGTTGACATCAGTGACAAAACATGAGTATCAACAACATGATTAGTACCTATTGTAGGTCAAAAGCTTTTGATTAAATTTTTCTCAAAGTAACATGTAAAGTGTCAGGTTGTATATTGAATCTTGAACCTTGAACTCAATGTTCAAAGTTCGACATCCCATTTCCCATTGTGCAAGTCTGCGTTCATCTCTTCGATCGGTAAGTTTTGCAAACCCACATCAGATGTGTAATGTAATATTGAACTGTGAACCTTGAACTCACTAGTTCAAAGTTCAAAGTTCAATTTCCCATTTTACATTGGTCATTTCTTCTTTAGCCTACGTCTTTTTCTATCTTGGCGTCACATTTTTCAAGATCTTGAATCTTGAACCATACCTTTTATGCTCACAATTCATTTCCCCCTCACACGTCCTGCGTCAGTTCATCGTATTTATTATTTGTGTCAATTCATGGCTAAAGGCATGTGAGATCTTGAACTTTGAACTTGGTGCATCATAGTTCAATGTTCAAGATGCAAAAATTCAATAATGATCAGACACACTTGACATGTGCCAAATGTCACTCGCATTTATGAAATTGATTTCTGAAAAGATGGGGAGTGACATCAACTCAACTAAAATTTTAGTTTGCCCAAGTAAGCAGGAAATGCGATGGGACGTGGCCAACTATTGATAGAAGGAATCATTGATTCATGAAAATTAATCATAATTACTAAAAAGAAGCAATTTAAATGTATGTATTCAGCTTTCCTTTCTTTGCCATTTCTATTTTCACCTTCTGTTGAAAAGCTAGACAGGACTGAAGATCTTTGAAGGTTTTTCTCTACAAGCGGAAGTGTTGGCATCGGTGAGTCTCAAAGTATTTTCTCTCATTTTCCTTTCTGGTTTTTAAGAATTGCATGCTGTAAGAAAGGAAATTTCCATTGTTTCATATCTTTTTCTAGAATCAGTAGTGCTAGGAATTATCATGGGTATTTCTAGTAAGTCAGCCCAATAGGCCAAATTTGTAAAAGAAAACAAGTTTTCTCCTATAAGTAGTTGTTTACCATAAATGGGAGATACGGTTCTTGTCAACGACGACATTGTATAGATTGTTTATAGAATTATAAATGCCAAAGTCGAGACTATATCAGCCAAAATCATTGAGAGTGGTTTGTTGCAGGCTGCTGGTTTTCATGAAGTGACTTCTTGCCCTGAATTGGTGATGGAATGTAGAAATAGGTATGATAGGGTAAATAAATGTATCTGCCTTCCTTCCAGAGAAATGATGGTGTCTGTGAACTGACAAACAGTAATGGCAGCCTTGAGAATTCCCCTCATAGAGACTTATGTGGCCTGTGATTTTGAAAAAGCTAAGGAAGATTTTATCTGCAATTTCAGAGATTATAGTAACAATATAGCTAGAGATTGGTTATCCAAAGCTGAAAGAGGAGGTTCCATACTTCCCAAGCCTCTGAAAAAGGACCATTTGGTAAGAGAGGTAAGAGATATTGTTGTCATGCTGAACAAACTGAGGGGAAAACCTAATGACATAATGTTGGAGGACTGGATGTACATCCTCATTCAAACCATTCTAACTGATGGAAAATACATCGGCTGGGCTAAAGTAATAGTGGCAAAGCTAGATGAAGAGCTATCCCAGTCTGCAGAAGCCTCTAATTTCTACATGCCCTCATACCTATTTTATGTTCTAGCCATCTGTAGAAACTGGGAGAGTCTACCTCATCAACCATGGAAAGATGACATGATGATCTACAAATACCATTCTTATCTACAAAAGGAGAAGAACCTAAGAAATTTCTGAAGGGTGTAAGATACGTTCCTAGCCAAGCTTATCTTTGAGCTGAGGGGGAGGATAAATTGTAGAATGTTTGAAGAGGCTATGGAGTTGATTAAGGCCTATGGTAGATTCTTTGTTCAATTCCCCACCTTTAGCTATTTAAGGGTAGGAGGCTTTAGTGGTGAACCTGTGAATCTCCCACGCTATTGTCTAGATAAGTACATTATGTTGGAAATATGCAGGCAAATTATCAAGGTCAGATTGAAATTCAAGGTTAAAAGAGGAGTGGGTTCATTCTTTCCTATTGACTTGGGACACTATCACCTTAGATTAACACATGGTATGTCTTCTCTTGATACCGAACTCAAAGTATTCAATCTCCCTTATTATCAAAGTTGTAGCTATTTTGACAGCAAGAAATTTGTGGTGAACCGTTTCACAATTGATGCCACCTTCCTACATCAGCCTAGTTTGGAAGACTATTGGGCTGACTACGTTGATGAATTTGAGGTTGTGAAAAGAATGCATTCCCAGTTTTTGCTGGATCAGATTATGACCCTGCGACTGCATTTTAAAATAAAAGGGCTTGACACTAATGTAGAAGAAGATGTGACAAAAGCCAAATGTGCAAAACAAAATAGTGAAGCAATGGCCAGGAAAATAGATTGGGGAAGAGAGGAGGTAAATGATTTGAATGGTGTTTCTGAAAGTGTGTTCAAAAGAAAAGACAAGTGGTTGAGGAAATAAGAAAGAAAAAGAAACAAGAAATCCCTATCTTAGTAACCAGGAAGAGTATAAGGATTTTGAAACTCACCACTTCTCCTACTATTACTAATGAAAATGAGGAATTGCTTTCTGCAGTTGCATCCAAAACCATAATTAAAGATCATACTGAAAAGGGAGAAACAATCCCTATACAATCCCTGAGGATTACAAGAACTAGGAGCAAAAGGCAAGAAAAGGCAGAATTGATCCCTTGCATTACAGTTGACTCTGAATAGGAAGAGAGTGAAAAATAGCATAAAAGAAAGGTTAAAATGGATAAGAGTCCAACAATCCGTCTGAAGATTCAAATGGCAGGGGAAGACCACCAGAACATGTCAGTATCAACCCCTTCCACTGATACCCCTACACCAAAGAGTCCCAACTAGCTGGGGCTTTCGGTTAACAAGAAAAGGAGCGTTGTTCCAATATCAGCTCATGTTGGAGATATGGTTAGTAAATATCTTAGGAAAACCCCAAGAAGTAAGAAGCCAAAGGTAGAATCCATGGTCGATGTGGATACTAAGAGAGGACACTAGATGGCAGAGATATTCAAACCAAACTTAGATAAAACCAGTGATGAGGTTACAGAAAGTGATTTCCATGTAGAAAAGATAGATCTGGGCATGTCCACCAGGGCTACTGATTTAAAAATCTTTGATTCAGCTAATAAGAAGATCAGTCATCGAGTGAAAAAGGACGCTGAAGATAAGATGAAACTGAAACAGGCCCTTTGTGAAATGGCCAAGTATATTCAACAGCTTCATAATCCTCTGCCTCAGCCACTGACAATGGTCCCTTTTGATTTGGATGTAAACTCTCCTAAAAGTCAGAAGTTCCTGGACCAGGTACACAAAGATAGATCAATATAAACAACCTTCTAAAAATGGATGGATAAGGTAAATGAAGAAATTACTAGGTTTGCGAGTGATTTTGATAATGTGATGACAAAAGCTGAACAATTACTAAATATAGTAGAAAAGGATGTGGAGTTGTGGAAAAAGAAAAGGAGGGAATTAGAAATTGAGATGCATAATATGGAGAACATTTATACCTATGGTATAAACAAGTTTATTTTTGAAAAGGCAGTGCCTGGTATTGATGAAAATTCACTGTTTGTAGTCAAACTGAATTTGGAATGGGAAAGTTCATTATATGAATAGGTGATAGAAGAGTCATCTTAGATAATTGAAGCTTAGATAAACCCAAGAAACACCTTGCTGGTGCAAAATGAATGTACAGGGAAGATCATCAGACTAGAAAATGAAGCTAGCGGTGAAATATCTAAGGTGCTGCCCTACTTCCAAAAAAAGTTGGAAAAATTGAAAGCTGCCAAAGAAATCGGGATGACTAATCATTCCATCCTAGCTCATGTGGAATTGGAAGTGGTCTATGGAGATGAACATCTGAAGGTAATTACAAGAAAAAACCAACAGACGTAGCACTTCAAAGATGTTTGGTTGCAAAGGTTTAAAGCAGCTGCCCAACCAAACCAAAAGCTGAGACATAATTTCTCCATGGTGTTCGAGGAATGGAAGACAATGAAGAATACCACGAACACCAATGCTAGAGCTACAATAGGCCGATCGACCAATTGGTTCTCTAAGTAGTTTTTTGTTTTAGTTTGTTTCCAAATTTCCTACTATTTTGAGGCAGTTAGTTTTAAAAACTGAATTAAGCCCTACGTGGCTATACATGATATTTTGGATGACCAAATAAGGGTCGGTTCTTTTGCAAAAGAAACTGAATTTTACTATCTGTTCCATTTTCTTAAGTTCTTCCCGTGGTAATGATACTAGATATTTTCAAATATATGAATATATATTATCAGTTGGTAATATAAGCAGATTTTATCATTATTGTGGATCAGTTGGTCTATTGAAATTCATGGTTTTGATTTCAGTTGGAGTTGAATAAACATGCTGTTATAATCTGTTGAAATATATTTTAGATTTAATTAGTAATCTTTCAAGATTTATTATCTTTATGAATTGGCCTTTCTTTGTCATTTTTCTGATTAAGGTTTTGAGTCAGTTGGCTCGCATACCTTATTGATTTTCAAAATCTCAGAATAATTAATGAATTACCTATGGTGATGTGAATCACAACCTTTCGTGCTTTCTGGTGAAAAGTATACTTCAAAAGTAGATGTTTTTTTTGAATTAAAGGTTTTATTGAAAATTATTCTTATTTAAGGTAGATGCGCCTTTGAATGCAGAGAGTGTGGTTGTGAGTGACTCACTCAATTGTTAGTGCATTTCTTTCCTTCTGTTTTTGAGTTTTAAGAGTCTTTGATAGTTATTTTTCAAGAAGGAAAAATATGTTCACTAACAGATTTTTGGCGACTCTGTTGGGGAGCATGTTTAAAAAATATCAGTATGCATTTGTGTTTCCAGGTGAGAAAAGATCATGGTATTTCCTGTTGATGTGATACTTGGTGAAGAAGAAATTCCCCTTGTCCTTCAACCTAACTTACACTTTTTAGATATTCAAGAAGACATTATTTCTTATTTAGTTGTCTTGGCCTAGAAAGTAAGGGAAAGTGATCAACAATATCAGCAGGTTCGATTGGTGATAGAGGAGGAAGAAGAGATTTGGGAGTGGTCAAGAGGACTTCCCATAGAACAAGAAGTTGTAGTGGTGGTAGAGCAGCTCGAGACCCACAAAGACCTTAAACCTAGATTCTCGTCCTTATACCAGGTCCCAGAGGAGAGAAGGTATCTTTGTTAAGTTTTATCAAGATTTGCAGAATTTTCACTTTCCTATTACTTTTACCCCTAAGAAGAAAGCAAAGAGTAGGCCTTCCTCTCCTCCTAAATTTTCCCCTGAAGTGTCTTCAAGTCAATCCAATTGGTAGGCTTTAACATTGTCTTGTACTCAAATTCCCCCCATCGTAACCATCTTCCTGACTTCAATCATGGCCCAGCCTTGGGGAGCGACAGTAGGCCTTCTAAATGTAGGAGGAAACCATCCCTTACCAAAAGGGGCTAGAGATGTATTACCTAAATTTTATGGCAATGGTAAAGTTTCTATAGATGACCATTTGAACGCTTTCAACACTGCTTGTGGGATTTTAGCTTTCCAACATGAAAATGTTGGAATTAGATTATTTGTACAAACCCTTACCGAATTTGCTGTTGACTGGTTTTACCATTTGCTGAATGGTCATATTATCAATTGGAACTCAATAAAAATGGCTTTTGAAGCTCATTTCAAATCTACTAAAGATGGACAGTCCCTCTTGCTCCAATTGTCCTAGTTAAAGAAGGAGATGCATGAGCCTATGAGGGAATTCATAGCCAAATTCAACAAGATCCTATATCAGATCCCTAATGCTAAAAGACCGAATGGTGAAAATCAAAAAGTCTTCTTTGTTAATGCAATGCCTCCTAACATAAGCTATCAATTAAGATGGGATAGGGTGGCTGATATAGCTGCAGCCCAAAACCTTGTAGTAGAACTTGAGGATGACCTCATAATAATAGGAAAATGGAGAAGAGATGTACAAATATTGACAAATCAAGCCTCTAGTTCTGGCCCTAGTGATCCAGTAGTACAGATATTAGTTAATGATATGATGGCCCTAAAGAGAAAGATGCCAAAATCCCCTCCTACTCCATACCAAGATGTTCCTCGCAGATATCCAAGTCAGGGGATAGGAAATTATGGGAAATCATTGAATGCTCTACTGATTCAGCAAAGACTACAAATTGAGCCCCTCCTGTAAAAGGAAATATGTGTTATTTTCATTTGATTGACGAACATGATGGAGATTCATGTCCTAAGATGGTGTGATACAAACAGCTAGAAGCTAATAAAGAAAGTATTCAGGAGATCCCTATTGATGAAGAAAACTCTGGAGGACCTGGCAATTCTATAAGTTACTACCTAGAGTATGAGTCTGATTTTGATCATGGTGGTGATGTTTTTATTACTTTGGAGGAACCTTCTTGCTCTGTGCTCACTAGGGGTCAACAAGGAAGCAAAAATACCAATCGAGTCTCGCATCCATTTCAAAATAAAGGAGAAAAGGAGCATGTGAATACAAGTGGCAACTCAAAGATGGACAAAAAAGCAGGACCATAGGTAAAGACTCTAGAAAAATTAGACCTTGATTCTTCCATTGATTTTGTTGATTTTTGTAAAACTTCTGAGAATCATATTTCTGCTGTTGAATATTTGAAGTTAAATCCCAATGAGTTGGATAAATTAGTGCATTTTGTAAAAGGATCATCTCCTGAAGTTGTAGCAAATAAAATAAATACTGTGTCTACTCACAAAACTCTGGTAAACCAGAATTCAATTTCCCCTGAAAATGTTCAAAATATCCTTAGTCAGGAATCCTCAAAACCTAGTCAATTTTTGGGTAAACTAGAACCTTTCTATGTATCTCTATTCATGCATGGTCATAAACTTAGTAACTTCATCATATACTTAGGGGCGTCAGACAATATAATTCCTTCATTTGTAGCAAAAGCCCTAGATTTTCCCCTAACAAAGACCTTTGGCAAATGTTACTCGATGGATTCTAAACAAGTCCCATTACTTGGTCAAATCAAAGATGCTCAAGTTTCATGAGCCGCCTATCCCAATAAAAGGCTAAAGTTAACCATCCTTGTGGTAGACATACCTGCTAGCGACGATATGCTCTTAAGTGAAACCTTTTGTCGGGACTTAGGAGGAGAAATTAAATTAGATTGGTCACAAGCAATAATTCCCATTGGAAATTAGAAGGTAATCTTACAACCTGAGACCAAGTCAAAATATCCTTTCTTCCCATTTGAAGATCTTAGAGCTCGAATCTTATACCAAGAAATAAATTTCGCTAATTATGTGATCTTACCTGAAGAAGATGTTGCAGAGTTGAAACCTCCCAGAAATGAAGGAGTTTGGATTATTGAGTTTGACGGGAGCTTCTCCTCTACAGGTTCAGGTGCAGGGGTAGTTTTGATATCTCATGTTGGTGAGAAGTTTCCTTTTTCTTTTAAACTGGAATTCAAGAATACAAATAACACTGCTGAATATGAAGCATTACTGCTTGGTATTAAAGAAGCAAAGAGGAAAGGTATCAAAATCCTGAAAGCTAAAGGGGACATTGAGTTAATTATGAAGTAGGTGAGAGGCATATATGCAATAAAGAATGAACAGATGAAGCATTATAGAAATAGGGTTTGGGATGAAATTGAAGGTTTTGAGGCATTTGTAATTGAGGCAGTCCCTAGAGAGTTAAATTGTAGAGTGTAGATATACTTGCCAGTTCTGCAACATTACTCATTCCCCACCCTGATTTTGACAACAATCAGTATACTATAGAGCTAGTTCATCGACCTAGCATGCTAGACAATGCTAATTCTTGGCAAGTCTTCAGTGATGATGTCCATTTGTTGACATTCTTACAAGGTATTGAAAAATTCTCCTTAGTATTTTTTGAAGGTTTAGAATTCAAGTGTCAAGAGTTTTGTGCAAATGAGCTAGTGAACAAAAGGGAAGATATTGTGCAATTGAAGGGAAATCATATCCATAAAGGCCTCGTAATGATGGAGATCCTGTTTGACTATGGTGATTGTTTTATTGGTCAAGCAGAAGAGACCAGTGGTATGCAATCTGGTGATTTTGAGAAAATAAATATAGGTAGTGATGAAAATCCCAAATATGTGAATTTAGGCACTTGTTGTAGCCCGAAGGAAAAATTTATATTCATGAAATTATTGAAAGAATTCAAAGATGTGTTTTCTTGGTCATATGAAGACTTGAAGGATTTTTAAAATGGACGGTTTCAACATCATATCCCATTGAAACCTGGCACCAGGCCTTTTACAAAAAAATTGAGGAATTATAATCTTAGGGTCTCTAATGCCATTTTTAGAGAAGTGGACAAAATGTTGAATGCTAGGATAATCTACCCAATTCACCATTCTACCTGGGTTGTGAACATAGTACCAGTTTGCAAGAAAAATGGTGAAATTAGAATCTATGTAGATTTTAGAAACTTGAACCAGGCCAATCTGAAAGATAAATTCACTCTTCCCAACATGGATCATATTTTGCAGATGGTTGCAGGTTTTGAGATGATGTCAATGCTAGATGGTTTTTTAGGGTACAACCAAATTAGTGTAAACCCTAATGATCAACATAAAATGACATTTACTACTCCTTGGGGTACATTTGCATATAATCAAATGCCATTTGGCTTGATTAATGCAGGAGCCACCTTTCAGTGTGCCATGAATTCCTCTTTCGGTCACCTACTAAATAAAATAATCATGGTCTACCTTGATGACTTGACCTTTTTCTCCTGTAAGAGGAAGAAACATGCAAAAGATTTGAAGCTCATTCTGCAAGAGTGTAGAAACCAAGGGATATCACTAAACCCCAAGAAATCTGTCTTCTGTGTGACAGAGGGATAGTTACCGGGTCATATAGTTTCGAGAGAGGGAATTAAGATCGACCCTGAAAGAGTCTGAGCGATACAAAAATTGTGTTTTCCCTCTAATAGGAATGGAATAAGATCTTTCTTCAAGAAAATTAACTCCTTGAGAATATTTGTACCTGAATTCTTAGAAACGACTTGGCCTATGGTAAACCTGTTAAGTGAAAAACAAAGTTTTAAATGGTTCAAAGAGGCTAAGAAATATTTTGATGAAGTAAAGAAGACAATCACTCAAGCTCTGGTGCTGTCTCATCCAGACTTTCGAAAAGATTTTGTGATACATTGTTATGCCTCAGAACATACTATGTCCAACGTCCTATTGTAGAAAAACAAAGCGGGTGAAGATGTCCCCATTTCCTTCATGAGTGTGCCATTGAAGAAACACAAGCTAAAGTACTCTCCCACGGAAAATCAAGATTTTTCAGTGGTGAAGGCTATTATGCAATTTTGATATTACATCCTTCATTCACACTCTACCATCTATGTCCTAAATTCAGCTGTCAAGAGTATTCTAACTCAGCAGGAGGTGTCTATGAATAACAGGGCAACATGGTTAGCCAAAGTGCAAGAGTTTGATTTAGAAATCAAACCTACCAAATTAGTAAGGGGTCAGGGACTCTGTAAGTTGATTGTAGAAAATGAAGAAGAATCAAAAGATAACATTCCTTTGTCTCTGTTTACTGGACTGAAAGATGCATGGTTCTCAAATGTGGCCTTTTATTTGACATATGGAGAATGTCCAGATCACCTCACTGCAAAAGAGAAAAGGAATTTGAAATTAAAAGTGGTTAATTATATTATCTTTGATGATATATTATACAAACGAGGCTTAGATGGAATGTTCCTCTGATGTGTCGATGAAGACCAGCAAAAGAAACTGCTTCAATCCTTTCACAATGAAGCTTGTGGTTGACACTTCTCCTCCTCAGTAACAACGTTTAAGATACTAAGGAACTGTTACTATTGGCCTGGAATGTTCAAAGATGCTTACAAGTGGGTAGCACAATGCAAAAAATGTAAGCTATTCTCTGGAAAACCTCATTTAGCAGCCTTACCATTAAGACCTGTGGTTATTGAAGAACCATTTAAGCAATGGGGTATAGATTTCATAGGACCTATAAATCCTCCTTCAAGTGCAGGTCATACTCATATTTTTACCGCAATAGACTACTTTACTAAATGGACAGAAGCCATTCCTGTAAGAAAAACCACTTCAAAAATAGTATGTTCTTTCCTAAAGGAAAATATTTTGGTAAGATTTGGAGTTTCGGCAAAGATATTAGCTGACAACACACAAAAAATTTTCTCTTTTGAAATGTAGCTTTTCTATTTCAATAATGAAATTCAATTTTCACACTTGTCTGACTACTTTCCTCAAGGTAACGGTCAGGCCGAATCAAATAACAAGAATTTGATTTCTATAATGAAGAAGTTAGTTGATGATAATGCCAGGGATTGGCAGAAAAGGTTGCACGAAGCACTATGGGTAGATCACACTTCACCAAAAAGAGCCATAGGAATATCACCTTTTGAGTTGGTATATGGTGTAGAAGCTCAACTTTCTCTCCCATTAGAGTTAGTTGCTGCTAAGTTACAAAAGGTGATTGAAAACCAACATTTCCACAATGGTCTGGAGAAAAGAATTATGTATTTGTGCAAGATTGAAGAAGAAAGGGAGTATATAGTAGATCATATTACTAATCACCAAGCTAGGGTGAAAAAGATGTTCGATAGAAGAGCTCGACCTAGGAAGTTTATGAGAGGGGATAAATTGTTGATGTGGGATAAAAGGAAGGAACCCCAGGGAGCACACAACAAGTTCGAGTCATTATGGAAAGGACCCTTTCAGATTAGCCAAGAGCTCAGTCCTAATTATTTCATATTGAAGTATGCTGATGGAATAGAAATTCCCTTGTCCTTTAATGGGAAAGATCTCAAGCTTTATGAGCTGTAAGTTTCCAGTCTCTCATGTACATATTGTTTTGTTGTGTCTTAGGTTAGTTTTTGCTTGCTTCTAGGATTAGTTTTATGCGGAACCAAAGACATTTAGAATTTGTTGTTTCATCCCTCATGGTCCTATCCCCAGTTGGAGCCACCTGTTGTAGGTCAAAAGCTTTTTATTAATTTTTCTCAAAGTAACATGTAAAGTGTCAGGTTGTATATTGAATCTTGAACCTTGAACTCAATGTTCAAAGTTCAATATCCCATTTCCCGCTGTGCAAGTCCGCACTCGTCTCTTTGATCGATAAGTTTTGCAAACCCATGTCATATGTGTAATGTAATATTGAACTATGAACCTTGAACTCACTTGTTCAAAGTTCAAAGTTCAATTTCCCATTTTACATTGGTCATTCCTTGTTTAGCCTACGTCTTTTTCTGTCTTGGAATCGCATTTTTTGAGATCTTGAATCTTGAACCATACCTTTTATGCTCATAATTCATTTCGCCCTCACGCATCCTACGTCAGTTTGTCGTATTTAATATTTGTGTCAATTCGTGGCTAAAGGCATGTGAGATCTCAAACTTTGAACTTGGTGCATCACAGTTCAATGTTCAAGATTTAGAAATTTGATAATGATCTGACACACTCGGCATGTGCCAAATGTCACTCACATTTATGAAATTGATTTATAAAAAGATGGGGAGTGACATCAACTCAACTAAAAGTTTAGTTTTCCCAAGTAAGCAGCAAATATGATGGGATGTGGCTAGCTATTGACAGCAGGAATCATTGATTCATGGCAAGTAATCATAATTACTAAAAAGAAGCAATTTAAATGTATGTATTTAGCTTTCCTTTCTTTGCCATTTATGTTTTCACCTTCTGTTGGAAAGCTAGACAGGACTGAAGATCTTTGAAGGTTTTTCTCTGCAAGCAGAAGTGGTCGCATCGGTGAGTCTCAAAGTATTTTCTCTCATTTTACTTTGTGGTTTTTAAGAATTACATGCTGTAAGAAAGGAAATTTCCATTGTTTCGTATCTTTTTCCCAAATCAGTAGTGCTAGGAATTATCATGGGTAGTTCTAGTAAGTCGGCCCAATAGGCCAAATTTGTAAAAGAAAACAAGTTTTCTCCTATAAGTAGCTATTTACAAGAAATGGGAGATACAGTTCTTGTCAACGAAAAAATTGTAGAGATTGTTCACAGAATTAGAAATGCCAAAGTTGATACTATATAAGCCAAAATCATTGAAAGTGGTTTGTTGGAGGCTGCTGGTTTTCCTGAAGTGATTCCATGCCCTGAATTGGTGATGGAATGTAGAAACAGTAATGACAGGGTAAATAAATGTATCTGCCTTCCTTCTAGAGAAATGTTGGTGTCTGCGAACTAACAAACAGTAATGGTGGCTCTGAGAATTCCCCCCATAGAGACTTATGTCACCTGTGATTTTGAAAAATCTAAGCAAGATTTTCTCCACAATTTCA
Organism: Thuja plicata; assembly: GCA_018584345.1. Taxonomy (NCBI): domain Eukaryota; kingdom Viridiplantae; phylum Streptophyta; class Pinopsida; order Cupressales; family Cupressaceae; genus Thuja; species Thuja plicata. The sequence continues at coordinate 214,245 of MU223050.1, read as the reverse complement.
CAGATTATAGTAAAAATATAGCTAGAGACTGGTTACCCAAAGCTGAAAGAGGAGGTTCCAGACTTCCCAAGCCTCTAAAAAAGGACCATTTGGTAAGAGAGGTAAGAGATATTATTTTCATGCTAAATAGACTAAGGGGAAAACCTAATGACATATTATGGGAGGACTAGATGTACATCCTCATTCCAACCATTCTGACTGATGGAAAATACGTCGACTGGGCTGAAGTAATAACGACAAAGCTAGATGAAGAGCTATCCCAGTCTGTAGAAGCCTCTAATTTCTACATGTCCTCATACCTATTTTATGTTCTATCCATCTGTAGAAACTGGGAGGTTCTACCTCATCAACCATGGAAAGATGACATGATGATCTACGAATACCATTCTTATCTGCAAAAGGAGAAGAACCTAAGAAATTTATGAAGGGTGCAAGATACGTTCTTGGCCAAGCTTGTCTTTGAGCTGAGGGGGAGGATAAATTTTAGAATGTTTGAAGAGGCTATGGAGTTGATTAAGGCCTATGGTAGTTTCTTTATTCAATTCCCCACCTTCAGCTATTTAAGGGTAGGAGGCTTTAGTGGTGAACCTGTGAAGCTCCAATGCTATTGTCTAGATAAGTACATTCTGTTGGAAATATGCAGGCAAATTATCCAAGTCAGATTGAAATTCAAGGTTAAAAGAGGAGTGGGTTCAATCTTTCCTATTAATTTGGGACACTATCCCCTTAGATTAACACATGGTATGTCTTCTCCTGATACCGAACTCAAAGTATTCAATCTCCCTTATTATCAAAGTTGCGGCTATTTTGACAGTAAGAAATTTGTGGTCAACCATTTCAAAATTGATGCCACCTTCCTACATCAGCCTAGTTTGGAAGACTATTGGGCTGACTATGTTGATGAATTTGAGGTTGTGAAAAGAATGCATTCCTGGTTTTCGCTGGATCAGATTATTACCCTGCAACTTCCTTTTAAAATAAAAGGGCTTGAAACTGATGTAGAAGAAGATGTGACCGAAGCTGAACGTGAAAAACAAAATAGAGAAGCAGTGGCCAGGAAAATAGATTTGGGAAGAGAGGAGGTAGATGATTTGAATGCTATTTCTGAAAGTGTGTTCAAAAGAACAGACAAGTGGTTGAAGGAAATAAGCAAGAAGAAGAAACAAGAAATCCCTGTCCCAGTAACCAAGAAGAGTATGAGGATTTTGAAACTCACCACTTCTCCCAGTATTACTAATGAAAATGAGGAATTGCTTTCTATAGGTGCATCCAAAACCATAATTAAAGATCATACTAAAAAGGGAGAAACAATCCCTATACAATTCCCGAGGATTACAAGAATCGGGAGCAAAAGGAAAGAAAAGGTAGAATAAATCCCCTGCATTACAGTTGACTCTGAACAGGAAGAGAGTGAAAAAAAACATAAAAGAAGGGTTAAAATGGATAAGAGTCCAGCAATCTCTCTGAAGATTCAAATGGCAGGGGAAGACCACCAGAACATGTCAGTATCAACCCCTTCCACTGATACCCCTACACCAAAGAGTCCCAACTGGCTGGGGCTTTTGGTTAACAAGAAAAGGAGCATTGTTCCAATATCGGATCCTATTGGAGATATGGTTAGAAAATATCTTGAGAAAACCCCAGGAAGTAAGAAGCCAAAGGTACAAGCCATGGTCGATGTGGATACTAAGACAGGACACTGGATGTCAGAGATATTCAAACCAAACTTAGATAAAACCAGTGATGAGGTTACAAAAAGTGACTTCCATGTAGAAAAGATAGATCTGGGCATGTCCACCAGGGCTATTGATTTAAAAAAATTTGATTCAGCTAATAAGAAGATCAGTCACCGAGTGAAAAAGGACACTGAAGATAAGATGAAACTGAAACAGGCCCTTTGTGAAATGGCCAAGTATATTCAGCAGGTTCATAATCCTCTGCCTTAGCCACTGACAATGGTCCCTTTTGATTTGGATGTAAAGTCTCCTTAAAGTCAGAAATTCTTGGACCAGGTACACAAAGATAGATCAATATCAACAACTTTCTACAAATGGATGGATAAGGTAAATGAATAAATTACTAGGTTTGCTAGTGATTTTGATAATGTGTTGACAAAAGATGAAAAATTACTAAATATAGTAGAAAAGGATGTGTAGTTGTGGAAAAATAAAAGGGGGGAATTAGAAATTGATATGCATAATATGGTGAATGTTTATACCTATGGTATAAACAAGTTTATTTTTGAAAAGGCAGTGCCTGGTATGGATGAAATTTCACTATTTGTGGTTAAAGTGAATTTGGAATGGGAAAGTTCTTTATATGAACAGGTGATAGAAGATTCATCTTAGATAATTGAAGCTCAGATCAACCTGAGAGACACCTTCCTGGTGCAAAATGAATGTACAAGGAAGATCATCGAACTAGAAAATGAAGCCAGCGGTGAAATGTCTAAGGTGTTGCCCTACTTCCAGAAAAAGTTGGAAAACTTGAAAGCTGCCAAAGAAATTGGGATGAGTGATCATTCGATCCTAGCTCATGTGGAATTGGTGGTGGTCTACAGAGATGAACATCTGAAGGTAATTACAAGCAAAACCCAACAGACGTAGCGCTTCAAAGATGTTTGGCTACAAATGTTTAAACCAACTGCCCAACCAAACCAAAAGCTGAGACAAAATTTCTTCGTGGCCTTCAAGGAATGGAAGACAATGAAGAATACCATGAACACCAATGCTAGAGCTACAATAGGCCAAATGACCAATTATTTCTCTAAGTAGTTTTTTACTTTAGTTTGTTGCCGAATTTCCTTCTATTTTGAGGCAGTTAGTTTTAAAAATTGAATTAAGCCCCGCGTGGCTATATATGATATTTTGGACGACCAAATGAGGGTCGGTTCTTTTGCAAAAGAAACTAAATTTTACTATCTGTTCTATTTTCTTAAGTTCTTCCTCCGGTAATTATACTGGATATTTTCAAATATATGAATATATATTATCAGTTGGTAATATAAGCAGATTTTAACATTATTGTGGATCAGTTGGTCTATTGAAATGCATGATTTTGATTTCAGTTGGAGTTCAATGAACATGATGAATATATTGTCAAATATATGAATATATATTATCAGTTGGTAATATAAGCAAATTTTAACATTATTGTGGATCAGTTGGTCTATTGAAATGCATGATTTTGATTTCAGTTGGAGTTGAATGAACATGATGTTATAATCTGTTGAAATATATTTTGGATTTAATCAGTAATCTTTATGAATCAACCTTTCTTTGTCATTTTTTTTCTTAAGGTTTTGAGTCAGTTGGCTTGCATACCTTATTGATCTTCAAAATCTCAGAATAATTAATCAATTACCTATGGTGATGTGAATCACAGCCTTTCGTGCTTTTTGGTGAAAAGTATACTTCAAAAGTAGATGTTTTTTTTTTTGAATTAAAGGTTTTATTGAAAATTCTTCTTATTTAAGGCAGTTGCACCTTTGAATGCAGAGAGTGTGGTTGTGAGTGATGCACTCAATTGTTAGTGCATTTCTTTCCTTCTGTTTTTGGGTGTTAAGAGTCTTTGATAGTTAATTTTCAAGAAGGAAAAATATTTTCACTAACAGTACCAAAAACTGATATCATCCAACAATCTCTCCCTTTGGCATTGATGGAAACATATGGGAAAATCCATATGCATCAATGCAAAATTACTCTCTCTTCACAATCTTCTCAATATCCTCAATAAATCTCCCCAAAATAGTAGGGATTTTCACATAGATTCCTTCCCCCTTTGGTAGCAATGGCAAAGGATGTCATAACTCATTTTTAGTCTTTGGTAAGGTGTAGCTTTGTCAAATCTTCATGTCCAATCAGGTGCAAGATCACCCAAATGTGCTCCATAGTGTTCTCCTGCGATCACTTCCCTAAAGAGTAGATCCATACATCAAGTCCAAAGAATAATATAGCTCTGAGATCCACTGGACTGATGCATATCTGCATCATTTAATTACCATTGTAAGGGGCCATCACCCCAAGCATGCCTCTGAGGTATTCAAAAGCATCTTTTGGCAAAGTTTTAGTAAGTATATTTGCTATCTATTCCTTTGTGCTTATGTACTCTAGTTTAATCTCCTTAGCAGCTATCTTCTCCCTCAAGAAATGATACTTGATAGTAATATGTTTAGTCTTTGAGTGCATTATAGGATTCTTTGACATGTTTACTGTACTTGTATTATCACAATGAATAACCACTGGCTCCTTGAAAATTATTCCAATATCTTCCATCATTTGTTTCATCCAAACAACTTGTGTGTAATTTATTGCAGCAGCTACATATTCTAATTCAGCAGTAGATTGAGCAATACAGTTCTACTTCTTTCCTAACCAGGAAACCAATCTCTTCCCAAGGAAAAATGCACCAACACTTGTGCTCTTTCTGTCATCCACATTACCTGCCCAATCTACATCAGTAAAAGCATGCAAAGTAAAATCATCAGATTTTTCATACCACAATCCATATTCCACAGTTCCTTTCAAATATCTGAAGATTCTTTTCACAACAGTAAAATGTGTTTCTTTAGGATTTGCTTGATATCTAGCCACAATTCCAACTGCATTGGTAATATCTAGTCTGGTGTGTGTTAGATATTTTAGACCTCCAATCATTGATCTATACTTAGTCTGAATAACACTTTGAGTCTCATCATCACTAGTTAGTTTGTTTCCAGTCACCATAGGTGTTCCAACAGGTTTACAATCTTCCATTCCAAAAAATTTCAATATTTCCTTAAGATACTTGGTCTGAGATATAAAAATGCCATTCTTGCTCTGATTAATTTGCAAACCAAGAAAATATTCCATCTCACCAATCATAGACATTTAAAACTCATTCTCCATTTCTTTAGCAAATTTCTTACTCATTTTTTCATTACCTCCAAAAATGATATTATCAACAAAAACTTCTATAATCAAGATTCCATCTTCATCATATCTTAAATAAAAATTACTGTCTGCATTACCTTTTCTGAAACCAAGGTGAAGTAGATATTTGTCTAGTCTTGCATACCATGCCCTTGGTGCTTGTTTCAGTCCATATAGTGCCTTCTTTAATCTGCAAACCATGTTTTCATCATCTATCAAAGGAAAACCTTTAGGTTTCTCAATGTATACCTCTTCCTCTAGATCACCATTCAGGAATGCTAACTTCACATCCATCTAATACACTTTAAAGTCTTTATGTGTAGCATAAGCAAGAAATAGTCTTACAACTTCGAATCTAGCAACAAGAGTAAATGTCTCCTCATAGTCTATACCTTCTTATTGTGAGTAGCCTTTACAAACCAATCTAGCCTTATTTCTTACCACTGTACCTTTCTCATTCATCTTGTTTCTGGAAACCCATTTAGTGCCAATCACATTTTTGTTCTTAGGTCTTGGAGCCAATTCCCAAGTATTGTTCTTCTTAATCTACTCAAGTTCTTCTTCCATATCTTTAGTACAAGATTCATCTGTACATGCTTCATCAGTAGTCTTTGGTTCAACTTGAGAAATCAAAAAAATCTCTTCTCTAGCCTTAGATCTACTCATTATACATTTACCTATATTACCAATAATCTGATCTTCAGGATGGTTCTTCTTAACATACCTTGGTGTTTTCTGTGGCTCAGTATCTTCAATCTGTTCATCTTCACCTTCATTTTCAATCATCAGAGGTTCATTCTCAATCATCAAAGGTTCTTCAGGTTCTTTAGTAACTTCTTTTGTTTCTGTAATCTAATCACAGTCATACATTCTTTCCTGAATTTGCAACTTTTCATCTATCTTCACATTGGCACTTTCAATCAAATTTCTTAATCTCAGATTAAAACATTTGTATGCTTTGCTTTTAGTAGAATAACCAAGAAAGATTCTTTCATCACTTCTAGCATCAAATTTTCCAATCTCATCATCTCTTCTGATATAACATTTACTTCCAAATATTCTAAAGTATTTCACAGTAGGTGTATGATCAAACCATATTTCATAAGGAGTCTTATTTGTACCTTCTCTAATTTGAATTATGTTCAGTGTGTACACAATAGTCCCAACTACTTCTCTCCAGTGAACATGTGATACATTTCCTTCTAGCAACATAGTCCTTGCAGCATCTAATATAGTTTTGTTTCTTCGCTCGGCTATCCCATTCTGTTGTGGAGTTCTAGGGGCTGAAGTTTGTCTATGTATTCCATTCTCTTCACAGTATGTATTGAATAGTTCTGAAGTAAACTCTCCTCCTTTGTATGATCTCAAACATTTCATCTTTAAACTAGATTCATTCTCAACTTTTGACTTGAATATCTTGAATTTGTCTAATGCCTTAGATTTCTCTCTCAGATATGTAACCCACATCATTCTAGAAAAGTCATCAACAAAAGGTATAAAATACCTTTCACATAGTATTATCTTGTTCTTGTAGGACCACACAGATCTGTATGCACCAGATCCAAATTTTCTTTTTTAGAATAGGCCTTTCTCTTGAAAGTGCTTCTAGTTTGTTTCCCCATGACACATTCTCTACACATAGTGTTAGATGGCTTCACAATTCTAGGTAGATCTCTTACTGCTTTTGTCATACCTTCCTTCACAATGTTATCAAAATTAACATGACAAAATCTTTTGTGCCATAACCAACTGTCATCAACTTTAGCAATAAATTAGGTAGCTTCAGATGTGTTAAGTTGAAATACATTACCTCTAGGTTTAGAACTAGATGATATCAAGTCTCCTGTCTTACTCTTGATAGAACATTTCCCATTAATGAAATTCAGCTGATAACCCTTATCCACTAGCTGTCCAACACTGAACAAGTTATGTTTAAGTCCATTAGAAAGTAATACATTGTCAGTGTTAGTCTTTCCATCCAAAGAAATAGATCCAACTCCAATAATAAGTTTAGGAGTATTGTCACCAAATCTGACAACACCACCATCATGTTTTTTTCAAACTCACAAACTT
>MU223050.1:154142-173762 GCA_018584345.1 Thuja plicata | reverse complement strand
TGTAAGCCACTTAGGGATCAAAATAGAGAAACTAAATAAAAATTGTTCTTTGTCCTATTTCCTTTTAACAAAGTCTCAACTATCAATGATACAATACATTTTATGCCCTAAGCTATCAATACAAATGGTGCCTAGCTAGAAGCTCACGGGCTGTCCATTTGATAACCACAGTCAACATTTCAAAAAAATGGATATCCTTAAGCACAAGTACCAATAACATCAAATAATGGAGTTAAAGCACAGGCTAGGGCACGACACCAGTAGAATGTGGTCATTTCAGTGACAACAATATACAATGGCATCATTAAACACATTCCAGTAATATCAACAAATGTGAATCCAAACATTTGAATACAGTGAATCAATATCCTTGAGCACAAGCACCAATAACATCAAATAATAGAGATAAAGCACTAGCTAGGGCATGACACCAATAGAATGCGGTCATTTCAGAGAGCAACTCCCTCAACAATAAAATGAAATGCATTCGAATATGATGCCAAAGGCTCAAAAGATGAAGAAATCACATACCTTCTCCCGCACTCAGTTGTCGCTCCTTTTCTCCCGCTCTCCAATCGAAATAAAAAAGATGAGGTTGTTTCACTTTTTTTTTAATGTATACCTCGAATCTGTCAGAATTCTGATGGTCAATTAAACACCCATCAGAATACCAACATCATCGGGGCCTATTACAAAAAAAAAACACCAAATTCGTAAGAAAAAGTTACCCGTCGAAAACTTCTATCAAAATTTGGCCCCAAATGTAGTAGTGAATATAACTTGTTTGCAGATTAAACACATGTTGGTATCCATAAGCACAAAAATTTACATCGACACACAACCCAACAGTAATATCCATCATTTTATAATGTTAAATGTCTTATTTGAGACCGTTTGATGATCCTAGATGAATGGCTAAAGTTTAGTTAATCTGCACCATAACTATTATCTAATTAATGCAACATTACGTAATGACATCATTATTTACACGTATCAACTTATCAAGTCTTACATCTTTTTAGGTGGACGGTTGATAATGTATCACAGTTGTCGTTAATAAAAGAAATGTTTTATCACTGACACTAAATCTGGCTATTTCTAATTTCACACTCATGCTTTTAATATGAACATTTATGCTTTTAATATGAAAGATTTACGGAATTTTGAAGGACAACTGAATTAATTAGGTTAGAGAAAGAATTAAGGGCTATTTATAGATGATCTATGCTTCCTTCTTCTTCAATTCTCCTTTGGTTTGGGTCTGCCTTTGCTAGTGCTTGAAAGATTGCCTATGGTTTTGGTTTTTAGGTTGTATTAGTATAATTTTAGATATTGTGGTAGTTGTTTTTTGAAGATGGACACTCATATTCATTTGATAAGCACGTCTACAGAGGAACAGAAGGCCTTTTTGGGCCCCGTCTCAAACCAAACCCTTGAATCAATTTTCAAGGAGTTTGGAGCCTTCACAAATGAGGCTATGAAGATGGTGTTGGGCCATCAATTTTTGGAAAATGTCGATAGGTACCGAGTTAACAAGGACATTATGTCCCATTTTTTGGCATGTCTTTTGGATCTCAGGGGAGGGAAGGTGGATATGCTCCTTTTGTTAAGGAAGCTATTCAAACATGAATTCCTCAGTGACATTGTTAAGGTTGTTGTTTATGCAAAATTAGGCGTGGGGCTCCCTTGGGCAAGTGATATACGCAAGCTTTTTGAATCAGACGAAGATGTGGCCATTCAACCTTTTATTTTGAACCTGGATGTTCAGTATTTGATGTGCCATAGGAAATGGGCGTAGATGCGTAGGGATTTTCTTCACAAATGGTTTCTAATGGACAACTTGGTGGACTACAGATGGTTGTATGAATTCGCAGATCTTATCATGTTTAGAAAGTTCTGCTTAGACCAAGGGGAAAATCCTTAGTGTTGTGTCCCTATGGCCTCCGCCTGAAAATTTTGAAATTTTCACTATAGTACATTTTGTCTTTAAAGTTTTGTAAGGACTTCAAGTGAAACTGTGAAAGTCTCCAAGTCTGAAATTTCAAATATTGTAAATTTAGAGAAAATATTAATGAAAAGTTTGCAACTTCATTTTAGTTTATTTTTATGAATTTAATTGTAAAATAGGTATGTGTGAGTCGTGACATATGTGATTTTATAATTTTTGAAATTGAAAATGAACCAAAAAAATGTTAAATTGTTAATTTATGATAGCATGTTATTTATTTAACATTATATATTTAACAGTTTAATATAACTTAACTTTTGCATGTATCATGTCACATGTGTGACTGTGCGACTGCTAAATTGTAAAATTTTAAAGTAGTTATTCTTTAAACTTTAAAGTAAAACTAAAATCTAAAATTAGCAAATGCCAAATGAAAATACATAAAACATCTAATAATTACAATTTTTAGACTACAAGTCACATCGAGTTAATATCGCTTCTTTGGTAGCGGAGTTGTCCGCCATCACTGGTAATTGCAAGTGGTATTTACATTTGGCAACTGCACATGGTATGTACATTGTACTATCAACTATGATAATTGATACCGTCGACACGTACCTTAAACCTATTTATTTAGAACCCTAATTTGTAAACGTATTATTCAAGACCGTTGATTGATGTAGATCAATGGCTAGATTTTTATCTCAGGCAAAGTTTCTCAAAATGAATGTCTTGTCAGAGTGGAAGTGAGATTCTTTAGCCATCAGGAAATTTGCACGGTTTCCAAAATTGTACTAGTACAAACTATAGTTATCAGTATAGTGACCACTGACTATATTAGTAATTTCCCACACTCCTGCATTAATGTATTAATGGGAATGATTTACCTAATGATATGGAAGATATGGATTGACAGGGCTATTAATAGACATTCTTTCTTTCTTCTTTGTAAATTTTAATTTGCTTTTGCCTTTCAGCCTTGGCCCTCAAATTTTAATTTTCTGTGTAGTTTGAATATTTAGGTTTTAAGTTTAGGCAGAGATGGACACACCAATTAGGTTAAGAACAACATTCACTGATGAGAAAAATCCATTTTTGGGCAGGATACCAGACGAAGTACTCACTTCCATTTGTAAGGAAGTGGGCTCTTTCATTAACAATGTTGTGTTGATGGTGCTTGGCCATGAGTTCATTCACAATGAGAAGAGATACCGCATCAGCACAGACATCACGTCTCGCTTCCTGGTGTCTCTTCTCAACCTCAGAGGAGAGAAGGTAGACATTCTTATGCTACTATGGAATGTTTTCAAGGATCAATTTCTGGTGGACGACATTCAAGTCATTGTCTTCACAGAATCGGGGTTGGGTATCCCTTGGGCTGATGAAATTGAAAATCTTATCCAGCGAGGTAGCAATGTGGAAAGGCAACCCTTCCTACTGAACCTTAATGAAATGAAGATGACGCAGCATCATAAGTGGTCATGGCTAGGGAGGGACTTCCTGTCAAAGTGGTTTCACCTTGATGACTTTGAGGATACAGACTACAATTGGCTCGATGAATTCGGGGAGATTATCCTCAACAGATAATTCTTCTCAGATAGGGATGGAGATGAAGACCCTTATTGTTTATGTTCTTGAAATGGGTTTCCACATTTCATTTTGTTTTTTTTGTTTTTCCTTATATGATCAACCAGTGCCCTTGTGGCAAAAATTTTTGTAACTATTTGGATACTTCCCATTTTGTAGTTGTTTACGGTGCGACTATAGTTTAAAGTTAACTGTTAAACTCTATAATTATAAAGTATATTATAATATTAGTGATGTAAATTTTTAAAATAATTAATGAAAAGTTTGTTGTTCGACTCTTAATAATTATTGTAATTTTTCTATCTTCCTCTGGAAACAAGACTCGTATCAGTGTGTGAGATAATAGATTGTCTGTGTAAATATTGTTTAATTGCAATTTTGTAAATAAATCTAAAGACCTTAGACCTTAGAATTTACTTTTGATAAATAATAAATAGTAAATTATATGCCCATTCACATTGCCAAATCGATGTGTGAATCTATGATATCATATAATATGTATTATGAACCAAAAAAATGTAACAATGTTTAATGTATGTGTGTGATTTATTTAAGAGTATTAACTTAATTTTTCCATGTCAATGAAAAATGTAATTATCATTATGTGTCATGTGTGCCACTGCAAATGTGGAATTATAAAATTTTAAAGCATTTTATAAATTATGGTTAGTAATAAACTAATAAATAATTAGAGTATTAGACAGTTATCTATGATTGCAATATTTAAAATTTAATTAGTTATTTTTATATTAGACAGTTTCAATATTTAATCTTATTTAAATTTAATAAATTTTTGGCGTATGGTGTTGCATGTAACTATATTTCTGGAGACCATTGGATGAGCAGAGATCAACGACGTATGATGTATTTTGGGCTGAAAGGTAAAAGAAATCCCATTTCTGCAATCCTATTCTAAAATCATGACACTTGTACACTCATTCAATTGGACGACACATGGTGACATGACCACTCACACAATCGGTGTCATCTGAAAAATATAATTCAAAGTAAATAAATGGGACCTGCCACACATGATAGTGACTGTCAACAACCATTGGATGAGCAAAGATCAATGATTATGACGTACGGTCACTACGATGTATTTCGAGCTGAAAGGGAAAAGAAATCTCATTTTTGCAATCCTATTATGAAATCACAACATGTGTACACTCATTCAATCAGATGACACGTGACCACTCACACAATCGGTGTCATCCGATAGATATATTTCAAGGTAAATAAATGGGACCCGCCACAATTACAAATGATGGTGACTGCCACCGACCGTTGGATGAGCAGAGATCAATGATGTATGTTGTATTTTGGGCCAAAAGGGAAAATAAATCCCATTTTTTCAATCCTATTCCAAAATAATGACACATGTACACTCATTCAATCAGCGTCATTTGATGATGAGTGACAACCGAAAGACCCAAAGATAAAGGAATATTAAAAGAAACTAGCGACCGTTGGATGAGCACAGATCAACGATGTGGGATTTATTTCAGGCTAAAAGGGAAAAGAAACTCCATTTTTGCAAACCTATTCCGCAATCATGACATGTATACACTAAGCTAAGTTTAATGAAAATGTAATTGGAGTAAAATAGTAACTTAACATTTAATAAGTAATAAGCTCAATTTGACTGCAGACCAAACAATTAAATGACACGTGTCCTAGTGACCTCAAATATTTGGAGAAGCAATAAAAGTTAACACGAGTGACGGTAAAATTTAACACGAGTGACGGTAAAATTTAACACGAGTGATGAGTCACGACTGACGATTCAGTACTACTCACTCACTATTGTACAATTTTAACCTAAGTTTTTATATTTTTAGTTCTTACTAGCATTATAGTATACTGTGTTGGAGATTCAGAAAGGGGTTATGGGTAATGGCTTCTAAGTTGAGGATTGAGGAATGCAATAGAGTCTCTTAGATCTCTTCCCACTCACAGTCTGCACAAATTGAATTTTTACGTAAAATCATGAACACCCATTCTTGCCCTTTAAATTTTTCAAATCTAGAGGTTTACTGTTTAGATTGTAGCCATAGAATTAGGGTTGAATTTTCAAACATGCCTATAAATTGTAGTTGTCACTAGTATACCACGGTCCACGATGGGAAAAACAAATACCAAGTGTATGAGTAAAGGGAAAAGAACGGAAACAGAGATAATAGACTTCTACAAACTGGTTAAAACACCAGGTTTCACTGATGAATTTCATGATATTTTTTATCTTGTTATCCATGGAAATAAGGGAATCATGGAAATTAGATTTTCACTTGAAAATAAGTGTAAAGATCCAATGAAGGATTCAAAATTTTGTCCATTTAACAACATGTTAAAGGCAAAGACAAATAAAATTGCACCGTGGGTTGTTGGGTTAGCACGCATGGCATTACCTCTAGTATTCCCTTGTCTAGAAATTGTCATGCTCTGTGCCCAAAATTATGATGAAAATAGAAAAGCAATTTTCAATAACAGAGACTGAATTTGCTAGTCTGTTGGACCGAGGGTTTGAATCACAAAATTCAAATGTACACATTGACCTGGGAAAGCTGGCAGAGACTTATGAAAATTTAGATGCAAAAAGGAAAGATTTATATATCAGAGGAATAACAAGAAATTCTAGTTTGGATCCAGATCATAAGATTCCTTATGATTATGATATTTTTGTGCAATGGGTTCAGGATAGTATTTTCTTGCTAGCATTTTGTTTGGGATTGGATAGTAACAAAGAAGTGGGTGCCAGCATTCTTGAAATGATTTTCCATATTCATTGTGAAAAAGAACTAGTAAAATATAATTTTATTGAGCACACTATTCATTGCATGCAAGAACAATTGCTAATGATTAAAAGAGGTTCATAGAAGACATTTAGGTTCACAACCTACTTGTGCTATCTTCTTTTAGCAAAGCATCGTGCAATATTTCAAAAAAAACAAGCTTCAAAGTCAGGTCCAAAATGCACTATATGAATGGACACCTTAGATAAGGATGAGTGATAATAGAAGGAACTATAAAAATTTTGTAGACTTCTTTTTTGCATGTATATCATAAAATTACAGGCACTCCATTGCCTAGATTTCCTGTGTCTTGTAGAGATTGCATTCAACTCAGAAGTCAAATACAATTTGCTAACTAGTACTTCATGGAAGACTCCACTGTGTTAAGGTTTTATGATTCAGTGGTAGAACCTTACAAAATTCCAATACATGTTACAAAGAGGGTATTTGCATTGGAATATGTTCAGAAGATGGAGAGCACAGATGCACTCTTTAATGGTCATCAAAAGAAAAATATATTTCCTTCCTTGCCTTTCTCATTGGGAGGGTTCACATTTGAGAGAAGAGGATTCAAAGTGGCAGAGGAATTTTTTTCAATTTTTCGCTTTGCTATTGACAGTCACTGGCAATATGATCCACTAAACATAATTGGATCAAAGCTTAGAGCGAATGGGAGCTCCGCAAGCAAATGTCAACATGAAAGTATGCAATTGATAGAAAAATTTAAAACCATGGAGTCCTGGGATGAGGTACAAAAAGAGATGGAGAAATATGTTGCTGAAAATAATATTTCAATACAGGAATTGTCATCACAAATTATTGCATTTCACAAGAAGAAATTAAAAGTGCAAAAAAAGACATCCTACAATTTCTACCAGCAAGCTTCTCAACCATCTACAAAAGCTATTTCAAACAAAATAATGCTTCAATGTAAAGATGATAATTGGACTGCAACCAAAATTAAAGATATTTGGGAAATGAGGAAGAATCTCGGTGAGCCAAAGACCTCTACAGATCTTTATGATCCAGACGAGGATGAAATATTTAGCAATTTATGGAATGCAGAGCATCCTAGTCAAGCACATCCTAGTGATTATGATGATCAAGATACTGGTTTTGATGGGCGGGATTCTATGACAATTTCTACTGGAGTCAATGCATCTACAAAAGAAAAATATGACAAAGGGGCAGAGATGGTAGAAAAAATGGATTTTCTAGGTAAGGGTGGTCTGGGTCCCATAGGAGAAGGGAATTGGTATCCACTTTCCACACCTGCTACTCCACCAAAATGTGGTAGGGGACCAGTATTTGGAGTTCATCAGAAAAAGGTACTACTTAGTCTCATACCCTTGCACCTATTAGAAACACTGAGAGGGGGGGTGAATTAGTGTTTGTTAATTAATTACTTTTTAGCAATTTAAACATAAATCAAACATACATTGAATGAAGCTTAACATAAGAACTCATAACACAAGATATTATTAAGGGGAAACCTTGATCAGAGGAAAACCCCGGCGGGAATTAGCACCCACAAATATTGTACTAGGTATAATGAACTTGTTAAAGTTCCTTTGCCCTGTTAGAAGCAGTCTTTACAATATGAGTATAATGACCTGGTTAAAGGTCTGACCCTGTTAGGAGTCTTTTACAAAACCCTATTAAAGGTATATGGCTCACCGCCCAATAGGATGAAGGCTTCAACCTTCTGAAAGTTGATATACACTATATCAAAAGTGAACTATTGTGACGACACTGTTGTCTGATCAGTTTCGTGTATGCGCGAATGCTCTTACTCTCTTAAAGAGATATATCATATATTGACTTCATTATAATTCTCTTTTGTATCTTTCTCTTACATAATAATTGACTCTTGTAACATAACTTTACATTACATACTTATATGTTCATATCTGAATAGGCGTGACCCAAAACAAGACTCTAGTCGGCCCTAAGAAAAAATACACAATGCTTCCAAAAAAGTTGACTCAAGTGTGTTTACTACAATGTTAATTACATCATTACAAACATATAACCAAAGGCACTTAGCCATTACATTAAAAAATAATTCATGCTGATCAAAAAAGTAGTCAGCTTCCATGCTCTGTCTTCTGGATTGCTGGTCTATTGATCTGCCTGTAACTTCACCGTATAATTTTTTTGTACTATGCATGTCTGGATGTAGCATGTACATGTTTCATATAATATATATCTGAATGCACATACGCTGACTTGATCTCTCGCATGTGCGCTGATGTGCTAATCATTGAATATCTCTATCTGCCCTATTTTCTATACTTAGTCATTTTGTCTTTCATGATAGAAACTAAACATGACTTTGTTGCCATGATGACAACACAAAAATGAGTCATGCATCCTTAGGAAGTCAAATTTCCAAGAACACCTTCATTTTTTCCAGCTTCAAATCCAGTTCCACCTTTGCCAAGCACTCAGATTCAATCTGAATCAAGTGCCACTACCACTAGTGGGGATGGCAAGGGTAGTATTAGTGGTCCGAAAAGGACATTACAACTAGACACAAAATCAGTGGATCCTAGAGATCAAGGTAGTGTAAAGAAGTAAAAGGTTATGACAACAATGCCAATGGTGTCTATGACTGTGAGTCCAACAATTGCCACACCTTGAGGACAAAACCTTTTGAATAGTCCAAATACTCCACTTGTAATGGGTCAGGGTATTACAGGTGGAAGATCATACATAGATGCAAGTTCTATCTCACCTTTCAAACATTCAATTGTTTCAGAAAACCCTAATGTTTGTTACAATGATGTTGTAACAAACTTTGAAAAAACAAAAAATAGGAATAGACAAAATACTAAGACATTGAAGAGGGATGCAGTTTCTACAGCTCGTGATGTAGAACCTGCATCAAATAGGTTATTTCCCACATATGACCCAAAGAAAGAATGAAATGATGGAGTTCATGGTTTTTATGCCCCCAACTAGAGATAACAATCCACCAGAGAGTCAGATAGATCCATCTAAATTTCAAGTTAGCACCCTCCAAATGGATTTATAAAAAATTAAAAATGTGGACAAGATAAATGTGTCAAAAATGACCAACCAAGTTATCTACAGTTCAGTGATGAAGTTGGAGAGAGAAAATGGAAAGCTTCAGGGCAGAATAGAAAATTTACAGGCATAATTGACAAATGAAAAGGCAAAGGAGAAAGTGGCAGATAACAGGTGCAAAGAATTAGAGAAAAGGATAAAAAATTCATCTTCTAAAGAAGCAATTGTTCAGCAAGAACATATGGAGGTAGAACTGAAATTTGTGAGGGAAAAATTGGAAGAGAGCAATAAAAATCTAGAGGATGAAAAAGCCTCTTCAGTAAATTTATACAAAAGCTTGGAGAGTGCGACATAAGTAAATAATAAATTAAAGAAATAATTGGAGGATGAGAGGGTAAAAGAAAAATAGTGGGAAGAGAAAACAAACTAGTGGGAAGAGGAAGTAGAGAAAATTAAAAAAAATGAGTGAACACCAGTTGTCAGAATTGAGAGAAGACCTAAAGAAGGAAAAAAAAAGACAATTAAAACTTATGAAAACAACTTGAATGACCAAATGAAAAATATAGTCAAGAAAATAAAAAGAGACCTTTGGAGGAAAATAAAGGTGATTGGTGATAGGTTGCATGATTGGTTTGAATTGAATGAAAGTCTTAGAGATGTTTTTGAGAAGCTCAAAGAGCACATTGACAAAAAAAAAAAAAATTGTCAGAGAGAAAAAACTACAAAATAGATTTTGAAAAAAATCAACACAACCAGTGATAGGAATTTGGAAAGCAAGGGAATTCATGAACGCACTCTTGCATTAATAAAAGCAACCTTTGTCTTACAAAAATGTAAGAAACTAAAGGAAGTAGAGGAAAATCTTGCCTTATTTGAGATAAAGCTCGCCAAGATGAATCAAACAACAACCAAAATGATAGGTCATGGTTTGCCGATTCCTAGTCCTAGTAACTCATTAAAAAATTTTGTTGGAAGAGAAGCTTACAAAAAAAGGTTGGAGGAGACAATGAGCACTGATTTAGGCAAGCTTACTCAGGACACAACTCATGAAGGCATTGCAAACTGCATCAAACCACTGACAAATTTGAATGCAGTATTGGAAGGATCATTTCTTTCAAGTCAGTCTAAAAAGTATTAATGGCTGATGAGGTTGCAGGTCATCTACTATAACTTGACAAATATTAAATTTCCAAGTGATGCAGAATGGATCTTATTAAACAAATTGGCAGAATCATCTTAATGTAATAAAAAATCATATGTGAAAGTACTTTCAGTTTCAATCATCTCTATATTATTTATCTATTGGCTTGAATTGAGTTGAAAGTAACAAGTTTGAACTTTGTTTTTTTAACATGATCAATGTAGCAGATGCTATAATGCTATTGTTAATTTACTAAATCGGCCTATCAAATGCAGAAATGTATAGTTGTGGAGATGGTGTACTGGTCTTGACTCATACTGATTTTGATTTTGAGACTTCACATTAGGAAAATTGACCTGAAGCTATTGTTGCTCCCTTGTTTCTATAAAAGGGAATTCAGGGTCATTTACTAAGGGCAATGAAATTGAAATTGGGTATTGACTCTTGATTCATAATTAATTGTCAATTCACTTTTGCAAATAGAATCACACAGAGTTGTGTTCTACTTCTTACTACTATTAATGAATGAATTGTTACATTGTGTCATATTTATAAATAAATTAATGGGAATCTCTATTTCTAAGAATTGTATCATATGAATTGCTATGTTTTCAAAAAAATAAAAAATCTTTAAGAATTGTACCATATGAGATGAATAATAAAAAATAAATTCATTATTAATTGTAGAATTCATGACATTATCAACCACATTCATGTTTTTTGAATTTTGACATTGGAATGTGATATTATGCATAATTGATGAATGATGATGAGATATAGAAACTGAGAGTGGAATACAAAATTTTTTTTAATAAATACCTAGGACCTGCTACTTCTACAAAGGTTCAAGTTGCCACATCATCTCATTATCGGAATCCTCAGATTCATCGTCATCAACTTCATAGCCTCCTAGGTTCTTCGATATGTTTTGTGCACTCTGCATACCTTCGCTTAACTCAAGTTCAATGCTAGCATTACCAGTACTAGTACATGAGTCAATGACAGTCACATCATTGTCTCTGGCACTCCCACTTTGGTTTGAAATGCTGCCCAGCCCTCTTCTCTGACATTTATTCCTCCACAATTTCAGTGCCTTGGCGTAACGAAAAGTATGAACTTCATACCTAGATGTATAGAGCCTCAAGAAATTTTCCAAATTCTTGTCTAGTTTTTTTCTTAGCTTTGACTTTAGGAACCCCAAAGCACTGAAAAACTCTCTCATCCTCCACTGACCCTAATATCATGGTCCGACATAAATCAGCAAGCTTTAAAAATTCTGATATTGAATCAATCAACATTTCACTCTCAGCTAGATATTTCCAAATCCTTGTTGCCGATCCATATTCATGGGGGTTCTCCATAATGTTATATTGTTCCCTCATTGTCTGTGAAAAATGGCCCGATTTTTCTCTCAAATGAGACTCATCTAAAATTTTATTTAGAGTTACTCAATTTATCTCTATGTTTTTGCAAAAATGATCTATCAAAGTTAGTAGCTTATTTCGATAATCCTTTGAATTGTTCCTACTCTAATATTGAGGAAACAAAATAGACATGGATTCAATTAGTTTGACTAGAGGGAATCTTACTCTAATCTTTGAGGAAAGATCATAGGCAATGCGCTTCACATAAGCACTTACAGACTCAACGATCTTGGTAAAGTCTTCCCTTTTAACACTTGATATTCACTTCATGTTCTTCCTTCCTAGTTCCTCAGACTCGACCCTGGCATAGTAGTACATTGGTATCTCAACTCCGCATACTTCTACTCATAACTCCCCATTTACACCGATCTTTAAAAAGTTGTCAGGATTGTCCAAATCTATGATTTTAAGCCAGCTGGAAAATTTTACATCATCACATGATCAATAGAGATTATCTAGCATCATGCATGTCAATTTACAAAGCGCAGCATATTCTGCAATATATATTGCTCTTTGCTGGTCCTTTTTCATTATATTTATCATTTCCTCCAGTAGGGGGAGAATACCTGCTAATGCTAAGAGTGTCTCTACATTAGATAACCTTCGTAGCAGCTCAAGAAATTTGGGTAGCCCTACTTCTTCATGACTTGAGTTCATTAGACCAAGCAACAATTTATTTTCTAAAAACACTTGATGCGCTGGTCCATCCAAAGAGATCCATCTAGTATCATTATCCTTCAGAAGCTTGTTCTCATCGGTTAGTCCTTTGGAAAAGTGTTTAAATTCCCTCAATCATTTTATACTTTGACAGAAGTATTGGTAGAGCTTGACCATTCTTGCTAACAACTTCAATAATTTTTTCTTGACCATGCTTGCTAACAACTCCAAAAGCTAGATTCATTCTGTGGGCCATGCAGTGAATGGGAGTAACATAGGGCACACAAGAAGATTGTATCTTTGTGCAAAGACTGCCCCTGTGGCCTTGCATTACTGAAGCTCCATCCACTCCAACACACACTAACTTATTGGCAATCATCATGTCATTTATACCTCCATATTCAATTAGAGATCTCTTTACTAGTTCAAATAGATTGTCAGTTGTCGCATTATCCTTCATTTTAGCAACAGTTAGTAGATGAGGTTGGTGGACAAAATTGTGTATAGTATAAACATGCATGCATACCCATGAAGTATTATCTACTATTGTAACCTCATCTAAAGATGATGCAATAAAATTTGACTCTTTAATTTTTGCCTTTAGATCCTCTTTTTCAACATCGGCAAGACAACTTGCCCATTCCCATCCACTATTTACTAACCAATGACTGTTAGGATAGTTTGGAACTTTTAGAAAGTGTAATAAATCAATCAATGATGGGTATTATGTCATAGGATGCCCTCTACTCAAAATATTAAAAACAACAGTTAACTAAACAACTTTTCCCATTAGTTCTACTTCCAATGCTTTTCCAAAACAAGCTTCAATAGAGCCTTTGACTTGAGCAGGATTCATCTATATATTCAGCTGAAATTCATATAATTCTGCATTCTTAACATGTAGAGATTCATCCTTTTTTTCCATCTTATCTTTGATTTTTCAACTCCATCTATGGTTTTCTTTTCGTAAACTTTACCCATATGCTTCTCTATGGTGTCAATTTTTAACTGCAACCTCTTTTCCTTCTTATTTATCTTGGTGCAAATCTTACATCTGAATTCTACTGGAGGCTAACCTTCAATTGGATTATCCACTGGTTCAATGAATGGATACTTTGACACCCATTCTATTTGAAAATTCCTCGACAACTCCCACTTCCGATCATTTTTGAGTTGTTTTTTCTTTTCTTTTTCCCTGCACCATCATCATCTCTGACATTCTCAATCTCATCCAAGTCAATTATATCATTATGGCTACTCTGGGTATTTAACTTGAAATCCTCTTCAATTTCATTGTGATCTGAGATATTAGGTTCGCCTACCTCTTCAATATGTCGTATAGTTTCAAGTTGTGAATCTTCAAAATCTACTTGTGATAAAGCAGCTTCCTGATTTTGGACAAAAACATTTCCAACACCATGAAAAAAGTACAATGATAAGGTTCTACATTTTTTTGGCCTCTCTTGGCTTTCCACACTTGCAGGAGCCTTACCCTTATTCTTGTTACCCTTATTTTTGTTTGACATCTCCATTGTCCAATGACTTCCACTGCAAAAAAAAAAAATTAAATTGTTGAAGAAGTGACAGTAGACTATGATATATATAAATATGATTCTGGATTTATTGGCCCTAAAATCATGTCTGAGGTCTCCTTGGTCATGAGTGTTCGCTAAATGGTTACCACTAAATAATAATGAACGCAAAATTACAGAGTCGCAGAATAAGTATCACTTACCTTTGCCTCAAATTAAATTGTACTCGCTACTTGCCAATGCAGTATGTAGTTGCACTCAATAGTCTGAAACTTTGCTATCAATCAAATGTTTTTATAATATCCTTATTTGGCAAATTTGGCAGGAGGTACTAGGTCAAGGTATACAAATTTGGTGAAGCCCACGTAATTTTAACACATCTTTTGTTATTTGCGAGGTGATTATGGGTTGTCCAATACTATGGTATGATTAATAAAGTTGGTGAATTTGGGTCAGGTTGAGACACACGTCTGCAAAATACCAGGCAAATTTGGGGTGGCCTATAAATATAAATGTATAAAACTATCAGTGAATATAGGCCGTCCATTTGGGTCGTGTGTAAATTATAGGCAAATTTTTAAAATTTACAGGGAGCAAAAACTAGATTCCATTGGCGATGATGAGTAAGAAAAGTAGAAAATTAAATAAAGCAATGGGCGATGGGCCCAGGCATTGGTCCCAATATTAATAATTGTCAGGCGATAGGGTCAACCTAATATATGAAAAAAATCACCAATTCCCCGCTCGCCGACATGCGACATTCACCAATTGGCGAATAATCGCCACTAAATTTTTCGCTGCTCTGGGCATGATCAGTGCTCTTGGTTAACTCTACACTTCGGTGATATATACCAACTATCTTGTGTTGACTCTGTCGCGGATTGTCCAATATTATGTCTACTTGATAACTAATGACAAATCTAATGTGCAATTGGAGTAACATTCTCCCCCTTTGGTATTAGTATCAAAAACTTAGTATTGTACATAATATACTATACATGATGACTTCCCCCTTTGTACATGCTCCCCCTATGTATATACTTGATATATGTATATGAACATCCTGATTGTAGTATCCCCTTTACTATACATATATACATATATTTCCCCCCCTTTTTGAAATAATGACAAAAGGTGTGTAACTTAGAGTTTGTCAAAAATATTGGAATGGGAATTCTTGAGAGTTTCCAACAACTTCTCTCATTCCTCCTTTAAGTGTTATAGGGTGAGTATCTCTAATTGTAGCTGGCATGCATATCATATATGATTTCTATCACTGATAAAATTGGGGTGGCAATGAGATTCTTTGCCAAAGTCACATGTTTTTGCATCATTGCTAAATGTGGTAGCAACATCGCTTGGAGCTCGGCTACTTGCTCTCAGATGGGTTCCTCTTCTTTCTTCAAGTCCTGTCTCAACCGCTGGTTTTTAAGTATCTTCTTATAATGCAACTGTAATGCATGTTGCTCGGTTGATAGAATCTATGAACTATCCTTTAGATCTTGATCTATTTTCTTTAACTTTTTACTAATCTCGATAGTGAAGTGATCTAGTGTGCATAACTGCTGGAGAATAGTAATGGATTCAGATATAATAGTTTCTAAATAATTTACAAATTCTGACAAAGGTACCTTATGTATTGCCACTACCTGGCTGATCTTCTCGGTAACTTTATATTGAATCTTCTTCTCTGCTCACTCTTCAAGTCTTTTCTCGGCATCAATGTCAGGCTTATCAATTGCATCGATGAGCTTTTCAATTTTTTCTAGTATAGGGGCACATTCATAAATGTTTATATCTGGTACAACTTGCATTAAGATCTCCTTTGTCTTCTCCGGTACTTTTGCATGTTTTGCTTCTTGTCTTAGCTTATCTTGTGCTGCCTTTCTGATGCAAAGTTCACCATATTTCTTTAGTATTTCTGGATCAAGTGTCTTAGGACCAGTAGCTCTGATACTAATTGTTAGGAATAACAGTCCACAAGACAACTGAGAGGGGGTGGGTGAATCAGTTGTAGTATAGATCATTAAAATTTAAACTTTATAAACCATATCAGCAAAAGTAAATGATAACATAGTAAATGCCAACACCATAACACAATATTTGTTGTCGAGGAAACTTGGGTGGGAATTAACACCCATAAATAATGTACTGAGAGTATAGTATCCCTGTTAAAATATATTAGCCCTATTAGGAGTTGGTTACAACATTACAGTACATAGTCTCTGTTAGGAGACAGACCCTGTTAGGAGTCAAAGAAAATAGTAGGCTCACTGCCAAGGCACACTGCCCAAAGAAGGTTCTAGTGAACTATCTGATAGCAACTATCTTTTCTTGGTCAGTTCCAATGAAGTATAACAATCATCAACTCTGCTCTATATCCAGCAGTCAACAAGCTTCACAACTTCCACAATTATATGTCCTTTATTCCCTACCACATCTTCTCCAAAAGAAAAGATCAGTCATATATACCCTCTTACAATAATTCATTAGGTGGGCCAGTTAAGCTTTCCCAATACATAATTAACTAGGTCGGCCAATTAAAGCTTTCCATCATACAAATAATTATATAACCCCTTGCTAAGATACACACGGTACCTATAACAAGTAAACATCAATTACAATTCATCACATATACTTCCAGGTCCATAATCCATGCTCATAATTAATTCCACATGCTACATGTCTGAAGTCAGCTAGTAAATAGGTCTTCTCCAGAATACATGCCACAACTGACATCACCAATAACAAAACAACAATCAAACTCAACCCATTTCTCTAACATATGTCGGTTGTCCACCAGTAAGCTTGCATCATCTTAAGTATCTTCTCCAAAAAGATATACCAAAAACACAGAGACCTTCTCTGTCCAGAATCACAGTTACAGTCCAGAAAGCCAGTCTTCACCAAATCAACTGTAACATCCACAATATGTAACATTAATTCAAGCGACCTTAGGAATAAGGTCAGTACACATCCTTCTGCTAAATTCCAACTTTGATCATTCTGAATCATCTGTACAATGTCCGTAAACTTCTTCCAATCAAGTAGCTAGTTTGTCTTCTCCATAGAAATATATGTTGACATCAGTGAAAAACATGAATATCAACAGCATGATTGAAGTAACCAAAAATGATATCATCCAATAGATTCATGTCGTTGTAAAATCATCTTCCAAGAAGAATGGTTATATTGATGAACATAATCATAGAGGAAATGGTTATATATCATTCCCTAGCCATAGAGCCAATGAAGTTGTTATTTTTTATGATCATGGTAAAGGCAATGAAGAAATAATTCCCAAACTAAGACATTCTATCCAATATGATTTTTCTAAACCATTGTTTCTCTCAAGATCGAGCTATTGAAAATGATCTAGTGTCTTAATCAATGAGTCATTTTTTCTCAAACTAACCAAAATGGTGGATAAAAAATTAATGGAAAATTTAGATAAACAGAGTAAAGAAGGGGAAGACTTAGAAGACAATATTGTCAAGTTAGAAATAGAGAAAAGCAATATCATTACTTTACTTCAGAGTGCTATGACGGAGATACTTTTAGTTGCAATAAAAGGTGATGATGAATATAAAATAGGTTCAGACCATAGAAGGGGCACTATTTTAAAAGTTGTGGAAATGGATCTTGGATTAAATTTGAGTGATGTTTCCCATGTTGTGAATAATGAAATTGGGAAAGCGTGAGATGTACTTTTTAATCTGGCATCTCTATTGGAACATATAATTAGAACATCACAATTCAAAATTATAGAATCATGACAAATTAGTGAGCTTATTTTTTATTGTACTTTTTTGGGTGATTTTGAACCTATAAAATTTGTAAGAGAAGATGTTAAGATGTTAGATTTCATTGATTCTGATAGAATTGGGTGAAGATTAATTCACAGTGTTGTTGAACAGTCTTTGGAAAAGTAAAAATCTTATATGGTCCTATTACAATAGGACATTAAAAGTGGAAATGCAGGGATGACATTGTTCATGGTCATATTAGTTGAACTTTAAGTGTGGGATTGTTAGGAATGTTAAGTCCAACAACCACATGACTTTTCACCTTCTCTCATCTCTTCATTTCATAGTTGTATAAATGGATGTGTACAGGTCATGTATGAAGTATTGATGTAATGTTAATAAAGATATTTCCCTGCATTGAGAGTTGATGTAGCCAGATTTTGTGAACCACTCTAACTTTTTGTGTTTTTGTTTTGTCTTCTTTTTCTATTTCTATTTTAAATATATCTATAGTTATATCAGCTCATTTATAACTCAACAAATAGCTTATTTTAAATCTCATTATAGATATGATTTGTAGTGTTTTCAATTTAATTTTTTTTAGTTCTTCTCTTTCTCTACCTTTGACTTGAGTAGGAGGCTTCAAATCTGAAAAAAAGAACTAACTATTTTTTAAAATCTCAACAACTAATTTTCATTCATTTTAGTGATAGTTTTAGAATGATAGAGGATTGAATGTGCTCTCAGGATAGTGTTGTTGGAAACTATTACCTTTATGTGGGGTTGGAAAATGTATTAAATATTTAAAATGACTTTATTTCCATCATGAGGTACAATCATTGTTGTGCATTATATGGGAGGTTATGGGAAGATTAATCTTCCATGGTTTTTATGTAATGATCTCGAAGTTGAATATTAATCCCCCTCTAAATTCACATTATCTATAAAAAAGAAAAATTATAGTAAAATAAGTACCTTATTATAGACCAAGAGATCAAATTGAAAGAGGATCATTTGAGAGAGATAATGATGGAGCAGATTTTACTGCAGCCCATGCATTGTGACCTAAAAACTCACATCTCACTCTTGCATAATAGTTGTTGGTTCTTAGAGAAATAATATTGTCAATATAAATGAGTATAAGGAGTAGCGTAAAAACATAACTATTCAACTAGAATGTTGATATCAATTATTAGAATTAAATTATACAATAGAAATAGAGCATATTTCAACACATTTTTGCCTCAAAATAATATTTATAAATATATTAATATATAGAGATTTTATTATGTTTGAGGTCTAAGACCATAGAGTTAACATCCCCAACTTATTCAAATTTGGGTGAAGACAATTAACCTCCTACAATTAATGAATGCATGTAGTGGAACATGGGAACATATAAAAGGTAGTGAAACATCAAGACAAAGAAATTGATAAGTGCATAGACAAGATAAAATCAGTGTTTCTTTAGTGGAGTGTTGGTACAGAAGGTTAGTCACATACTATATTGAAAACATATTTTATGTACATAATTGGTAACCCTTCTAAGCATTATCATTATCAACATTTCCCTCAAATATACAAAATATTTGTCAAATCCCAAATAAACTGATATTTTGTAGACACCATATGTGGAATTGTCTATCGTTCAAAACTATAATTAAATTTAATCAATGCTATTCATTGAAATTTTTGTCAGCGGTCAATTTCTTCTATAGTTAAAAATCTCTCTCTCTCTCTCTCTCTATATATATATATATATA
>MU223050.1:120946-153765 GCA_018584345.1 Thuja plicata | reverse complement strand
CAAGGACTAATGGGCTCTTTGGTTGTATAGCACTTATTTATAATAGTGTCAACAAACACATAATTGTATTATTGTCACACGTTAATAACTGTATTATTGTCACACGTGAATGTCTCAAAGAATGGTAAAGACACAAAGGATGAACAAGAGGGGAAATTGTTTTCACTGTGGAGCTCTTGGACATTTTTAAAAATAATGCAAAAAGTGGTTAGCATGGGTAGAAGAGGTATAGAAAAGTAAGGCATCTGAAGCTAACTTGACTTCAAACAATTATGAAGAACAATTGTTTTCAGTTATCACATCCCCAAATTTTGGTGCTTCGAAGTGTTGGTATTTAGATCCAGGAGCAACTCAACATATGACACCTCAAAGATGTTGGTTTACATCTTTCAAAGAAGTTCCCAAAGGGAAGAATGTCAATCTTGGAGATGACAGCAAGCTTGAGATGATAGGAGCTGGAAATGTCTCTTTGAACATGCCAGATGGTGCACATAAGCAAGTCCAAGATGTGTGGTATGTCCCTGCTCTAGCAAAAAGTCATTTATCAGTAAGTAAGATTACCAATGCTGGAATATTTGCACAATTTGATAGCAAGGTGTGTGTTCTAAAGAATGAGGAAGGAGTTACTATTGCTAAGGGAGTAAGAGATGGAAATTTGTACAAGTTATGTGCAACAGTACCTGAAGTGGCATTGACAACAACAGATACTGAAAAATCAAATTCGGTGCTTTGGAATCATAGATTTGGGCATGCAAATTCACATTCCCTTGAGGTATTAAGAAAGGAGCATCTTGTAGAGGATTTAAATATGCCTCTGTCGATTGAGTTGGGAGTTTGTGAAGGTCTTTGTTTGGGCAAGCAACATAGACTCCCCTTCTCAAAGAAAGGAGCAACAAGAGCTAATGAGAAAATGTAACTCATACATTCAGATATTTGCGGTCCAATGAAAACAATGTCACACAAAGGGGAAAGGTATTTTATTACCTTTATTGATGATTTCTCTAGAAAGACCTTTGTTTACTTTCTTAGAAATAAATCATGTGCATTATAAATGTTTAAGAATTTTAAAGCATTTGGTGAGAAGCAATTAGGAAAACCTTTGAAATGACTTAGATGTGATAATGGGGGTAAATATACCTCAAATTATATCAAAAGTTTCTATGCAAAGGAAGGGATCAAACTTGAGTACACCATTCCTTATTCACCACAATAGAACGGTGTGGCAGAAAGAAGAAACATGACTCTTGTTGAAAGTGCCAGATGCATGCTTAAAAGTAGTGGATTATCCAATGTTTTTTGGGCTGAAGCAGTTTCTACTGTAGCATATTTACAAAATAGGCTGCCAACTATTGCATTGCATAAGAAGACACCTTATGAGGCATGGAATGGAAGCAAGCCAAATGTTAGTGGTTTGAGAATTTTTGGTTGCTTAGCATATGCACACATACCAGATTAGGAATGAAGGAAGCTAAATGATAAGAGCAAGAAATGTATAATGGTTGGATATAGTGTCAATTCAAAAGGGTACTACATTTATGATCCTTTAACACATGAGATTCTAGTAAGAAGAGACCTCATTTTTAATGAAAATCTAGTTTTGCACAAATCAGAAAAGATGCAAAATGCTAAGGATTTAGAAATAAGGCTCTATGATCTCATATCTGATGAAGAATATAAACATAAGGATTCTACTCCAGCAAGACCATTTCAAGTTGCAACCACTCAACCCACAAGAGAAGGCCAAGGAGAGCAGTAGTTTCGAAGATCAACAAGACCCAGAAAGCCCACTCAAAAAGCATTAGAATCATATGCACTTCATGTAGAAATTGATGAGCCACTTAGTGTCCAAGAAGCACGTGAAAGAATTCATGTAGTAGACTGGAGGAAAGCAATGCACACTGAATATCAATCACTCATAAAAAATCAGACCTGGGAACTCACAAGTCTTCCACCTGGAACAAAATTCATTGGGTGTAAATGGTTATTCAAGAAAAAGTATAATTCAAATGGATCCATAGACCACTACAAGGCTCATTTGGTGGTAAAAGGTTACTCTCAAATTACAGGTTTGGATTATCATGAAACTTTCTCACCTGTAGTCAAGATAACATCCATAAGAGTTCTGTTAGCAATTGCAACAACCTTGGATCTTCATGTGCATCAGTTAGATATTATAAACAACATTTTTACATGGTTTCCTAAAGGAAGAATTTTATATGGAACAACCAGAAGACTAAATACAAGAGGGAAAAGAACAATTGGTATGCAAGTTGCATAAGACATTGTATGGACTGAAATAGTCCTCAAGAGCATGGTATGAATGTATTGATGGGTTTCTCCAAAATGAAGGATACATGAGTTGCAATGCTGATTCAAATGTCTAAATCAAACATATTGGTGATTTGGTGATCATTTTAGCCTTCTATGTAGATGAAACTATCATTTTGAGTAATGATCTTAAGATGTTAGACTTGTTTAAAGCTCAACTAGCTGCAGAATTTGAAATGACCAGCTATGGTGAGATTCATTATTGCTTCAATGGCATTCAAATATTAAGATATAGGGAAAAGAAGTTAATCCATCTTAATCAAGAGAGGTACATTAGGAACATTCTCAAGAAATTTGGGATGAAAGATTGAAAACCAATAAGCACTCCAATGGAAGTGGGTAAAAAACTTTCATAGGAAATGTGTCCCAAAACACAAGAGGAAGAAAATTATATGAGTATAGTTCCATGTAAAAATGTTGTCGGGAGTTTAATGTATGCAATGGTTTCTAGAAGGCCTAATATTGTACATGTTGTAAGCATGGTGAGCCAATTTTCCAGCTATCCTGGACCACAACATTGGGTAGCAGTTAAAAGAATTTTTACATATCTTCAAGGAACAACTGATCATGGGATTAAATTCAGTGGGAGTTCTAAAAAATCTCTGCAACTTATAGGTTATTGTGATGTAGATTGGGTAGGGGGCATTGATAGCAAGAGATCAAATTCAGGTTTCTATTTTATCCTTAGTGGATGTGTAGTTTCATCGACAAGTAAGAAACAACCAACTATTTCTCTCTCCAGCACAGAAGCAGAATATATAGCAGCATGTCAAGCTGCAAAAGAATTGATTTGGTTGAGAAGATTGTTGAAGAACATTGGGATTACTCAGACCCTACCAACAGTGTTGAGGTGTGATAGCCAAAGTTGTATAGCCATCACAAAGCATTCAAAGTATCAGGGAAGGGTAAAACATATAGGCATACAATACCATTTCATCCGTGAACAAATTAAGGAGAACAATATTCAAATGGAATACTGCACAACTAAAATGATGGTGGTGGATGCATTGACAAAGACATTACCGAGAATCAAATTTGAATTTTGCAAAGAAGGATTCAATATATTACAGCCTGATTGAAAAATATTTGGCTAAGTAGGAGTGTCAGATATTTAGCCAAATATTTGGGGATTTTCTGTTAGCATTTAGGGCTTTTTTGTTTAATAAATGACAACACATTAGAAGTTGTATACGTGCTGTTAAGATTAGCTTAGCTATAGCTTTTTTAGTGTTTGTTTTTGAATAGGACTCTATTTCTTGTTCTCCTATATGTAATGATGGTTTGTGTTATGTTTTAATAAGAAAGTATTCAAGCTTTTTGTTTCTCTCTAAGCTTCAAATAGTTTACATTGTAAATACTCTAGAAAATGGTTTCAATGACTCTAAGATCTATGCAAGTGGAACCACACAAGGATAGGAAGAGGGAAACAAACAAGATTACAAATAGAAGATATAGATTAGATTATCACAGAAAAGAGCTATATACATTGTCACAAATCAGTATTGACTCCTTATGAAATGCACTTAAGGAATGTCTCTTAGACTTTGGATTATTTCATGTAGATAGGAAAATTTGTGCTGATACACTTTTAGACATTTGGTTTTATGTTGATAAGCTACAAAGGCTTGATGCTTTTTCCATCTTATCAGAACTTGCAAACAAAAATGTTATTTTTAACTGGAAATCCAAGGTAATTGCCTTTGCTTTTATATATTGAATTTATTTTAATCATGTCTTTCAACACTAAGATTAGATGCTTTCACTTAACAGAGGAAATACATCAATCGCATATAGAAATGCTTTGGAGTTGTACATCTCCCAGTGTGATTGAATCTGAGATTTGGTCTTGCATTTGGGACACTAAGAAAATATACTCCACTGTAAGAGGTTGTTCATTGAAGGGAAGAAATGGGAATTGTTGAGAGATAGAGCATCTGATACTCAAATTGTATCCATTATCACCGATGAGCTATTCAAAGAATCTTACACATCCATTTTGGTATGAATTATATTTCTGTGAAATATTTTAAATTTTATTTCTTGATCTCCAACTATTGAAAAAAATTGAATTTGATAAATGTTTTTCTAAATAAATAAGGTTTGCATCAACTTTCTAAGTTAGTTGGTTAGCATGTGCATGAATTTACATATATATCTAGAATTTATTATTTCTTCCCAATTTTCTAGTTGGAGTTGCTTTGTAATTAATAAATGCATTCCCTATGGAGGGAAACAAAAGCTCTATTGTTACTCTTTACTTCAACAAAATATTTTCTTCCCCCATTTGTGAAATCCATGAAAAAGCTTCAGTTTCTTATGATATCCAATTGTGGTACAAACAAGGCAACAGTGAAAGGTCTAGATATTTTACCATGACTCACTCAACTCAAGAGTGTTCATTTGGAGAGGTTGATTACACCCTTGGTGTAAAAAAAAGCATTAAAGCACTCCAAAAAGATAGAGAAGTTATCTATGATCTTATGCGAAGGATTTAAAGATAGATCCACATTCACCAAGCTACAAGATTTTACCGAGGACCTTAAAAATTATTTGGAGAAGTTACCCCTTGGTATCTCCAAAACACCCTCAATTATATCCTTGTCCAGTATCAACTTCCATCACCTTCAAAATTTATCATATGATTTTAGAAGAATGAACAATCTAACAATGTTAAGTTGGTCAGCAATACCACTAGAACAGCTTCCTACATCAATAGGAAAACTTGAATAGTTGGAGCATATAGACATTTCAGTATGTGAGGGATTGAAAGAACTTCCACAGGAAATAGGAAAACTCAAGAAATTGAAGGAGCTTGACATGTGAGAGTGTGTCTTCTTGAGGGCGTTACCTCAGCTATTTGTGAGAAAAGTTCTTTGAAGCTTGTTACCTATAATGAGATGATTAGGAAGCAATGGTCATGTGATAAGAAGACATCTATTCCTGAGCTTAGAGTTGAAATTGTGGAGGGATACTTTAGTTCGGATTGACTTGATGTCTGATTTTTTTTCTTATCTCTCATCTTGAAGGAAGCGAATAAAGGATTTTCTCATACTTGTAAATAAATTTACAAATTCATCGGAACAAATCAATAGAAATTTATCTATATTTTCAGCCTATGACCATGATAAATGTTTATGCCTCTTCACTGTGATAAACATTCTTTTCTAGATTGTACATATATAACAAGTGTATTATCTATCCCAACATGTAATCAAATGAATTTTTCCTTGCAACAATTAAATTTGATTTCTGTAATTGCTATGAATGTTGCTTAAATTAATCAAAAAACACATTAATTTCTAATTATCAGTACTATTGTGTACATACAAATTTGTCAAAATTTATGATTAGAAATTATTTTCTCTAATTATTGTTAGAATAATAAACAATTGAGTCATACATATGGTGTTGATAGGAGTTTTAGATGTGTGAATGTTAATTTTTTTTTAAGAAATTTTGATTAAATATCATGTTTTGATTAGATATAGTAGAAGAAGGGGCCAACCATTACATAATATCCATGTAGGTGGACAAGAGGGAGGAGCTCGTAAGTAGTGAGACCACTAAAACCAAAAAGGGGGAACCCTTTTTGAAAGAGAGGATTTTGACTAGAGTAACTAACTGGAAAGAATAAGGGTCCCAACCCAACAAGCGATCACCTAATCAGAACAAAAGAGTTTAGGAAGGAACCCCAAACCATCTTCTTGAGAAAAATCCTTACACATGAGTTAATGCAGCCAAGGGAATAATCAACTAGTAGCATATTTTGAAAGGCTTTCTAAAACCTTTTAACTATAGGACATGTTGATGTGAGTTTTTTTCCACTACAACATGCAAAATCAAATACCACAACATTTCAAGGTGAAACACTTAGATACTCAATCCTCTCTTGATATAAGGCCATCTCTCATGCTAGGCTTGCAAAGTAAGATCATGGAATGACTTCAAGGTGCCTTTTATGGTGGAAGATCACTTAGTTGAAATGATGTGATTTGCTGGTAATCATAAAGGGGACTTATGTTGTTTATGTTGGAAACACTGAGAGGGGAGGATGGTGAATCAATATTTGATTAATTATTCTCTTTCAGCAATTTTAACATAAATCAAATAGATAACATATGAAGCATCACTCAATAACACATAACACTAGATATGTTTATGGGGAAACCTTGATCAGAGGAAAACCCTGGTGGGAATTAGTACCCACAAATAATTGTACTAGTATAATGAACCTACTAAAGTTCCTTTTCCCTGTTAGGAGTAGTTTTTACAATGTAAGTACAATGACCTGGTTAAGGGTCTGACCCTGTTAGGAGTCATTATAAAAAACCTATTAGGGGTGAGGACTCACTGTCCAAGAGCTCACTGCTCAATTAAAGAAGGCTACAACCTCCTGAAGATAGATATGCACTATATCTGAAATTTGAACTGCTAAAGAGACACGGCTATCTGATCAGTTCCTTTTATGCACTGATGCTTTGATCTCTTAAAATACTTTATCTCATACTGACTAGTTCATACTTCTCTTCATTGTCTTTTCTCTACTTATTCTCAACTCTTACACTCATTAAAAGAATGCATATTAAGTATATATACATACTCAATAGACGCGACTGAAAATAGGACCTTAGTCGGCCCAAAAACTTTGTACACAATGCTTCCAAACAAATTGGCTTAAGCATGTTTATAATAATGTTTATGACATAGTTACTAACTTATTACAATAGATGCATAGCCTTTATAACAAAAAATATTATATGCTAATCCAAAAACTAAGGTCGGCTCCATACTTTGTTCTCTGAACTGTTAGTGCACTTAATCTTTCTGTAACTTTCCCATACTGTCATTCTGTACCATGTGTGTATAGGGTAAACATAAAAACATATCATAGAGCTTAAGTATGAACACACATATCCTGATTCGATCTTATGCACATGCACTAGAGCTCTGATCGACTGCATAACTCTGTTCTATTATGTCTTCTATACTTAGCCATTTTTGTCTTCCAAGTTTACTTTACAAACCTTCATATGACTTTGTTGCCATAATTAAAATACAAAATAATTCATATACATTTAGATTGTCAACTTTCCAACAATCTCCCCCTTTTTCATTAATGACAACAAAGGAATGTGGCCAAGTTACTTAGACTTTGCCTTAACAAAAACTTTCTATCATAACTTTGCCTATATAGCATTCTCCTTATATACATACATTACTCCCCCTTTGACATTAATGGAAAAGGTATCAAGATTGTAAGTCTCTAGACACTTGCTCCATGTACACATCTGGATAGGCAATCTACAGATTTTTGATCTCTTTCTACCAGAATGCTTCCAGTGCATTAACTGTCTGAAGATGGGTGCATAACACATATGTAAGCTTCTCCATCTTTGTTAGATCCATGCAAGGTCCTTGATCATAGGTGACAATGGTTGTATCAATTTTTTTGATGTTCTTGTTCATAACTGCTAAGGAGGGCACAAGTGCATTTCTCAATTGAGTTTGCCTTATCCTTATCTTACTGATCTCCATTTTGGCTTTTTCTATCTTGTCTATTTGACCTTGATAGATATTGTTGCAAATGTTGATGTCATGGGATGATGTTTCAATTGATTGTCTTATGTTATCAACCAAGATATCTACCCCTTCTATCTTCTTGATGTGCTCAAAGGTGAGTTTGCCTCTGTCCATGCAATTTTCTATTACTTTTATGCCTTTTGATGCCAACTCTTTTAGTATTGTCTGACCAATCTTCAATGAATTTAAATCTAAGGAAAAATTCTTTACCAATTCATTCAATCCTTCCTTTTTATACTCTTCCTCTATAGTTCTAGTAGCCGAGTCTACTAAACTTGTGAAGTGTGCCTTAAAGCTTGTTAGGATGCTATCTACATCATCAACTAACTGAGTTTTAGCCACTTTCTTGTCTGTAGGCACTAGGTCATGCAAATTGTTCACTGACTCCAAAAAGAGTGGGTTTCTCATTACTTGTTTCTCTTTGGCTTTTTCCATGGCTAGGACACTGATCTTGATCAAGTCTTCTTCTCCCCATGCATCTAGACTTGCTGAGTCAAGAGTTAAGCTTGAAAATAATGAATTTAATGGTTGAATGGATGGGGTGAATATAGTATTCTGACTAGTATCCATACATTCACTTTTTACTAGGATCTCCATAATAGGTGGTTCATTAGATTTATTGTCTTCCTCATTATTCAAGTCTATTGAATCTTTAGAGGGAATTTCATCCTATTGTAAGGAAGTGTTATCAGTGCATACCTTCTTTGTCTCTTTAGTGCTGACAAATGCTTTTTCATCTTTGTCCATGTCATTGTTAGAAGCAGTCATGGATATCTTAACATCATCAATCACAATAGTTTCTTCTAAATCTTTGGTTGTATTAGAAGGTGTTGAAATAGTGGGCACTAAATTTTATGGACCAGTCATAGGTACACATTGAATCACTGGTTCTTTATCATTTTTGGGAGGGACTAGATTCACCTTTGCTATAGGTGTCATTTATGGATACATATGTCTATCTAGAAATACTTTCTCAAAATATTTCTGAGTCTCTTCACCAACCAGTTCATAATCTTTATTCATAATATGGAGAGTTCTTGTTTTGGTTTTGAGATGAGGTTTTACCAAATCCAACAATATATCTTTCTCATCATGTGAGAAAATAGGGAGAAGACTATCTAATGTTTCTTCTCTAATCCTCATATCCTCTTCAATTGCTTGCCTTTTCAATACATCAAGTATGTTCCATACTTTGTCTGGTATGACTGTTTTAAGTTCCAATATTGTCCTCTTGAATTTAATCATTGAGTGAGTTTCTGATTTATCTATCTTTTGGTATTTGTCATAGATATTCTTAATAGAGTCTAGTCTACCTTCATTGACAATTTTGTTCTTTAGGACTGTCAAACTAGGTCTGAATCCTACCTCAAGAGGGGCTTGAGTGTTCTTTACTTACTCCTTGTGGTTCTTGAGGATGGATGACTTGTGGGAACTTGCTTCTTCCTTCTAGAAATCTTGCTTGGTACTGAAGGTGGAGAGGATTCTAGATCAATAGTGGTACTTGGCGCAGATGTGCCTTCATCAGATTTCTTTTTCTACTTCTTTGGCATATCATCAGACTTCTCTGTTTTGACTTATGTTTGTTTTATCTCTCTTGCAATTTTGTTTCTCTAGCTTTGTCTAGGTCTTCTTGTGTAACACCATGAACTCTTAGGATGTTGGATGTAATCCTTGATGCCTTTCTTTTATTGTCTGCACTGTATAAGATAGAATCAACTTGATTTGTCTTTTCTCTGTAAGTACCCCATCTAGGTTCATTAGGTTCCTTAGGTGCATATAAGAGGACTTGTGCATATCCTTCCAAAAAAATTTCTTCAACTTCATATCCAAGTGGGTGAATCCATTTTGTTCTAGGCTCAACTGCCTCCATGCAAATACAGTCAGTTTCCATCATGAAGCATATGGTGTCTTTGTATTTCTTAACTATCTTCTCTAATAATCTAAACCTCTTCTGCATTTTGATCCTGAATGTTTTTATCTCTATATCCATAGAGTCCTTAACACTACTCTTTGATGTAGCCTTTAATGAAATTTGTAACATGGTAGGTTTACTCCTATCTAGGTAAAGATTAGCAACTTTACCAACAGTGTGAAAGTATAGATAGATGATCAAAGAGCCAAATCTTAATATGTTTCTCTTGTCATGCTTGATAGCTCTAATGTTGTCAATCAGTTGTGCATGCAATATCTCACATAGATTGTACTCAGTATTATCCTTTACCATATTTATTGCTTCCAGGATAGTAGCTACAGATACATTGTTTAGTCTGCTTGTGTGCTGGAACTTATAACCTAGTATCATAGTAACCAATTTGATGTCATTTTTCTTAATGGGATCAATAGTCATTCCGCGCCTATCACTCCTAGATAAGCATGTTTGTTCAACCTACTTCTTAACATCCTTACCAGTGGGAAGAACTGGTCCAGTCTTTGGAAGTCCAATCATATCATGAATTAGATCTACAGTAATGCGGATAGGAACTTCA
Source organism: Thuja plicata (assembly GCA_018584345.1). Taxonomy (NCBI): domain Eukaryota; kingdom Viridiplantae; phylum Streptophyta; class Pinopsida; order Cupressales; family Cupressaceae; genus Thuja; species Thuja plicata. The sequence continues at coordinate 143,371 of MU223050.1, read as the reverse complement.
CCAATCCAATATAGTTCATCATGTATCCCGCTCAGTAGGATTTTAACCCATTCTGGCTCATAGAACTCGTGCGCATTAGAGTACTTGAAGATAGGGTTATTAGTGAGATGTGCGTATTCATCTTTGAATGAATAGTCTGGTTTCATCATTGAAGCCATAAGAGTAGCTATGTTGTTATCTCCAACGGTTTCCTTCTTGCAATAGATGTATGCGCATATGTCTTCTACATGCACGACTCCTAGCGGAGTCTTGGAAAATGCCCCTTCTACATCATCTAGTATAGACTTGAATGGATGCTTCTTAAACATGAATCTCTTCCTTTCAGCAATGTCAAATACTATAGGGGTTGCCATACTTACTTATTGATTGATTAAATAGGGTTTCATTACAATTCTGAAATGACGCGACTGCTACGGTTTCATTTTGAATTCAATCCATTCACCAACCAACCAAATTGTTAACCTTTATTTCTTTGATGCTAAGATCTCATGTGCTCTCTAAGTTCTCAATCTCGAATGCAAAGTGAGGATTAAAGATCTTTTACAATCTTATGTAAAGGATTATTGCATTTAATGCTCGTGTTTGTAAAGCAGTTTGCATAGAGAATTTCAATCTTTTCTTTTGTCACTGTTCAAGCTATGCATCCATGCATACTTCCCCAATTTGTCACCAAATACATGAATCCATAGGTGCATACTCAGAGGTGAGTATACCAGCTGTGCAGGGGTTCAAAGCTAGAATAGCTCCCCCTAAGACCATGAGGGTCAACTAACCAGAAGTAGAAGGTGCATCCACTATGGATGCATCTACTACTTTGTTCTCTTCGTTATCCTTCTTTACTTCAACCCAAATTTTATTTGAATCAACTTTAGCTTGTACAAACTTAACTTCTCCTGATTCTTCAAATAGTGAATTTTTAGGATTCTCTTGTCTCTATGCTCTTGACTTGCAAAACCTTGAGATGTGTCCATCTTTGCCACATGAGTGACAAATGATAGGAGGTCTGATGTTATTATTCATCATGTTGCACTGCTTTTCTGAGTGTCCATTGTAATTACATATCTGACATGTAATGTTCTGCAAGTTTCTTTGAAGTTGATTTTTCTGATTGTATTGAGTCATATTTCTTTGGTTCTGTTGTGACTAATTTCTTTGACTTTTTCTGCAATGTATATCCATGTGACCAAACTTATTATAGGAGTAACAATATCCATTGAAAGGTCTTACCTCTTTACAATCTCTTGCCAAGTGTCCATGCTTTTTATAGGCATAAAAAGTATGGTTAACTACCTTGTGTCCATCTTTGGGTGGTTCTACTTTAGCCTCTTCAAGATTTTCAGTTTTCTTTGCTTCTACAGATTCTGTTTGAGATTTTTTTCTTTCTTGCATTCAATTGATCTCAATTTGAGCTACACTATATCCAACACTAGTAGTATCACTTTTTAGCTTCTGTGCATAAAGTTGTAATTGAATTAGATCAGAACTTGTGTGTATTTTATCAATCTTATCTTTTGCTTCTGTTAATTCAGATTCCATCTTTTTCTTGATGTTTTCTAACTCCAAGATTTTCATGTTTGCTTGCATAAGTTCATCATCTAACTGTTTACTCTCTTTGGTCTTTTTTTCAATAGCTGTTAGGCTATCTATAAGTTGTTCATTCAAATCTTCAATCTTATCTTTTAAAGACATGTTCTCTTTATTCAATTTCTTGACCATTTTTTTCCAAATCATTTGTGGAGCAATCTTTCAAATCTTTTCTTAATTTCTTGATAAGCATTTGGGAGCCATCAACCTTTAGTTTTAGTTCTTCATTTTCTTTTTCATATCTATCAAGATCATCAAGGGTTGATTCAAGATACTTTTTAAGATGTTTAGCTTCTGTTGAATCCATGATCTCCTCAAGTGGTTAAACTTTCTTTTAGAGGACCAGGGCTCTGATACCAATTGTTAGAAACACTGAGGGGGGGGGGGGGGGGGGGGAANGGGGGTGAAATAGTGTTTGATTAATTATTCTCTTTCAAAATTTTTAACATAAATAAAATAGATAACATATGAAGCATAACTCAATAACACATAACACCATATATTTTTATTGGGAAACCTTGATTAGAGGAAAACCCCGATGGGAATTAGTACCCACAAATAATTGTACTAGTATAATGAACCTGTTAAAGTTCCTTTGCCCTGTTAGGAGCAGTCATTACAATGTAAGTACAATGACCTAGTTAAGGGTCTGAACATGTTAGGAGTCTTTATAAAAACCCTATTAGGGGTGAGGACTCACTTTCCAAGAGCTCACTACTCAATTAAAGAAGGCTACAACCTCCTGAAGATAGATATGCACTATATCTAAAATTTGAACTGTTGAAGTGACACAACTATCTAATCAGTTCCTTTTATGCGTTGATGCTTGATCTCTTAAAAGAATTTATCTCATACTGAATAGTTCATAGTGTCATTTTCTTTTCTCTTCTTATTCTCAACTCTTACACTCATTACAATAATGCATATTAAGTATATATACATACTCAATAGACACGACCAAAAACAAGACCTTAGTCAGGCCAAAACTTTATACACGATGCTTCCAAAAAAATTGGCTTAAGCGTGTTTACAGTAATGTTTAAGACATAGTTAATAACTTATTACAATAGGCGCATATCCTTTACAAAAAAAAATATTATACACTAATCCAAAAACTGAGGTCAGCTCCATACTCTGTTCTCTGAAATGTTAGTGCACTTAATATTTTTGTAACTTTCCCGTATTGTCATTTTGTACCATGCGTGTATAGGGTAAACATAAAAACATATCATAGAGCTTAAGTATGAACACACATATCCTGATTTGATCTTACACACATGTGATGGTGCTCTGATTGACTGCATAACTATGTTCTATTATGTCTTCTATACTTAGCCATTTTTGTCTTCCAAGTTTACTTGACAAAACTTCATATGACTTTGTTTCCATAATGACAACACAAAATAAGTCATATGCATTCAGATTGTCAACTTGCCAACAGTTAAATCAATGGATATCAATTGATTGCACTTCTAATGATTTAGCTTCACAATGTGAAATGACAATATAGTTTTTGATTTCCAACTCTCCTTCAATTTAAACATAAACTTAACTTCTACTTCTTCTAACCATGAATGGAAGGAAACATGGATGAATTGGACTCTACTAGATGTAGCTTTATCAGTGACTTCCACCCACCTAGTGCAAGCTTCTAAGGATCACTCAAATGGGTTTCAAATAGATATCTTCTCTTTATTCTCATCAAATGGATTCAAACTAAAGATTGAATATCAATTGAAGATAAGTGCAATCATTAGCTTACCACACAAGTCACCCTTACCAAATTAGCAGGACACTAGTGGCCTAGTTTTATTTAAGTCAAACAAGAAAATATCCACAACTACTTTCATCCAACTAACTACTTCAACATGAAAAGAAATATACTTCAAGTGAAAGATTGACAAAACCATGCAACACTCAAAGCAACAGTAAGTGACCCACCATGAGAAACAAACAATGAATCATCAATTACTTTGATAGCATCATAGAAACAATTTGATCAAGTCTCTCCCTTATATATCCTACTCTAACCTTCTAATCTATCTCCAACCTTCTAAATCCTCTACTCTAATCTAATACTAATTAATTACAAAATGAGAATGCCTTGGCCTTTTATAGGTATTTAACTACAATGAAGGCCCAAGATCGATTCAAGGTAAAGGGCTAGGATTAATCCTAAAAACCCTAATTAGGGCTACCAAATTGTTGATGAGTTACATGAGGGCACCAATTCATGATGCAATAGGAAATCTACTTTGATTTGATATGCCAATGAGAAAATCAAAATCTCTCTCTCTCTCTGAGAATGCCTTGGCCTTTTATAGGTATTTAACTACAATGAAGGCCCAAGATCAATTCAAGGTAAAGGGCTAGGATTAATCCTACAAACCCTAATTAGGGCTACCAAATTGTTGATGAGTTACATGAGGGCACCAATTCATGATGCAATAGGAAATCTACTTTGATTTGATATGCCAATGAGAAAATCAAACTCTCTCTCTCTCTCTCTCTCTCTCTCTCTCTCTCTCTTTCTCTCCTCCTACCCTTCTCACTCCCTTACTCTCTCTCTCCATTGTGCTATGCCACCTTCTCACTCTTTCTCTCTCCCTCCCTTAAGAATTTTGTTATAGATTACATAGCGCGTACGCACTATGTAAACCACAAATTTGCATAGCTCATACATGCTTTGAATTGAAATGGATTCTACCAAGACTAAGGCTTGGATTTTCCTTGGAGATTCAACCCAAAGGCTTGGAGGATTCAAACAGGTCTAAGATGTGTTTTTCAGCAAACCTACAAAACAAAAAAAAATTCTTGTGTGCTCCCTTTCAGGTTTGTACGTGGCTCAATAACGATAAAATCAGATGGCTTGGTATTGTAGATTTCTCTATTAGCTATCTAACCATATCATTTATTTTGAATTTTCATTATGTTAAGATTTTCATCTCTAATTTCTTTTGTAAGTATGTCCAATTTTTGTCAAAAACCAACGTGTATTTTTTTGTGCTTAGATTTTGGTTTGTTCATCAAATTTTGAAACAATTTACATTTTAAAAAACTAGACTCCATTATACACACTTTTAAAATGGTAAGTTTTCATTTTCAATTAGTTTTCAATGATTTCTAGGGGAAGCACATAGAAATTTCACATTTTCAGGATGTGTCCACTTTAGAAAATCGTAAAAAATCATACTTTTGTCAAAAAATTAGTAGAAAAATCTGGGATAAACTAGGTAGCGTTAGTTAACTTCTCACTAGAGTGATTAAAATGTTTCTTTTTTTAATTTAACATTTTAGGAGGAGCACACTAGATGCTATGTTATATTTTTTCATAAAAAACAAGACCACTTTTTGTGATCCCCTTTTTGAGGGCCTTAATCTTCACAATTTCTAAAATAACTTAGTATTCTAGAAACTAGATTTGGAGTAGAACAACTCTTGTTTTTGTCACATTTTGAAATTTTGAGTGTAACTATCCTCAATTTCTTGAGCATTGAAGTTTAAAGAGTTTGCTTATTTCAGAAAAATGTGGCATCTTATACCCCTTTTTTGGTCCCCCATCTTTGTGCACTTACCCAGATGTTCAGTAGTAGGAAGGCTTGGGTGAGGGTTCTCAATTTTGTAAATTCATCCTTGTACTCTAAGAAAAATTTTACTACCCCATTTTCAAATTCAAGAAAATCATTGTGCAAAATTAACAATTGAGGAAGTTCATTAGGACCATGATCAATACACAAACAAGTTGTCTTTTCTAGATTATCATAATCAAAATAAAAAAATTTATTACTTTAAATATTAAAAGTAGGGAAAGATACAACTTGGATTGCTTTGAGTGGCAATTCATGTTGAAATCCTTGTTGATCATCCATAGCTTCAGAAGGTTGCAATTGGTGGTGAATTCTCACTCTGCCATCAGCATCAAAATCACGATTGATCAAAGTAGGATTAGTCTTGAAGTGAAGGCCTTGAAAGACTACCTCGGTGGTGTGTCCTTATATAGCATGAACCACACATCCTTGTGATCATCGCTAAGTGCATCCTCAAAGATTAAATATCCTATGATGATTTCTCCTTCGAATATCTCCCCAAGCTGATCAAATGAAAGGTCCAATTGTAGCACCAACCCAAATTATTCTTCATCTTGTTCTCCCATGTATTTTAATGTATATTTTTATTTATGAACATCTTGTAATTCTTCATGTGGCATCTCATTACTCTTGGAATCCTAAAAACTGATAGGAAGGCCCTCAAATGTCTTCATAAGTTCATCAAAATCAATCCCAATTGGTAAAGCCTCTAGAGGTTGGATTTGATGGTGAACCATGCCACTCGCAATAACTTGATTATCTTGAAATACTTTTGGAAATGAATCAACCTCTTTCATGATATCCTTTAGCAAACCCCTAAAGAACATGGTGGTTATGATGTTTTGTAAAGCCCTGTCAAGTTGTTGTTAATGCTTGGATTCAACTATAATAACTTGTAATTTTTTTGTTCAACTCATCTACCTAATTTTTCCCCTTTCCTAAGGTGCTTGTAATTTATTTCAATTCATCTTCAATAGTTCAACCTTGAAGAAGGAGGGAAAGTTCACCAAGGATCACCTCTTCAAACTTGTGATGATCTTCTTCTAGCTCTTCATGATGTTGATCTTTTTTCGATACATTTCCTCTTACCTGGATGAAATCTACTCCCTCCTTGATTTTCTTATCAACTTCTTCTCCTTTTGATATGATGCATGAAATTTGATCCTCCACCTGATTATCTTGATCACTAAACTCAACCATGCTACCGTGTTGCAACTCATTTCCCTCTTGAAATTTTTGTTCACAACTTGAGTGATAGGTATCCTCTTTGTTCTTTGGTGTCCAAATTGAAAGCCCAAAGAAATTATTTCCACCTCCCACTGATACTTCCTCATACCAACCCATCTAGAACTTGATTAAGTCAATAGTGTCTTGACATAATGGGCAAGTAGATTCTGAATGTGAAAGGTTGTGAGAAGTACAAGTATTTTATCCATATTCATTTCTTGGTTTCCTATTGATATCCTCTTTAAAACCAAGGAACTATTATTTTTAACTAACAAGGACCATGGGCTCATACACTTGTGAAAAATAAATTCTTCCTTGTAATTCCAAGTCCCTATCAGAAGGAACACCAAATAGTGCATTTCTTCATGATCTATGGTGCCATGAATCCTACACTACCGTGGTGCTGTAAGTTGAGTTAAATTGCATGTATGTAACCACTTGTTCAAATCAAACCAAATGGGAAGAATATCCACCTATCTATCCATTGAGAAACCTTTCTTTTTGGATTTTCCAATTTTTTATTTATTTGGATTTTTCAATTTTTTTACCTTTTGGAGATTTTTGAACTTTTAGAGAGATCTTCTATCTCAAATATAACTTTGAAAGCTCACTCTTGTTGAAAAATCCATGAATGAGCTTTACTAAGACCTTCCTTCTGGCACCAATTTCTATTGATGTGAGTTTTATTCCACTACAACATGCAGAATCAAATACCCCAATGTTTCAAGGTGAAACACTTAGATACACAATCCTCTCTTGACATAAGGTCATCTCTCATGCTAAGCTCACAAATTAAGATCATGAAATTACTTCAAGGTTCCTTTTATTGTGGACCATCGCTCACTTGAAATAATTTTATTTATTGGTAATCACTTAGGGGACGTACATTTTTCTATCAATGGATATCATTTGATTGCACTTCCAATGATTTAGCTTCACAATGTACACCGAAAATATAGTTTTTGATTTCCAACTCCCCTTCAAATTAAACATAAACATAACTTCTACTTCCTCTAACTATGAATGGAAGGAAACATGGATGACTTGGACTCTACTAGATGTATCTTTATCAAAAAATTCCACCCACCTAGTGCAAGCTCCTAAGGAACACTCAAATGGTTTTTAAATCAATATTTCCTCTTTAATCTCATGAAATGGATGCAAGATAAAGATTGAATATCAATTTAAGTTAAGTGAAATAGCTATCTTAACACACAAGGCACCCTTACCATCAGCAAGAGGCTAGTTGACTATTTTTATTCAAGTCAAACAGGAAAAAATCAATAACTACTTTTATCCAACTAACTACTTCAACAGGAAAATAAATCTAGTCCAATTGAAAGATTAAGGAAACCGTGAAACAATCCAAAGCAACATTATGTAATCCACCATGAAAAACCAACAATGAATCATCAATTACTTTTATAGCATCATAACAAAAATTTGATCAAGTCTCTCCCTTAGCTAGCCTACTCTAATAGTCTAAGCTATCTCCAACCTTCTAAATCCTCTACTCCAATCTAATACTAATTAGTTACAAAATGAGGAGGCCATGGCCTTTTATAGGTATTCAATTACAATGAAGGGCCAGGATTAATCGTACAACCCTAATTAGGGTTTCCAAATTTTTGACCAATTACATGAGGGCACCAAATAATGGGCCAATAGGAAAATTACACTAATTTCATGGGCCAATGAGAAAATTCAAATCCATAACAACCAGATAAGGTGCAATGACATGTGGACCAATGAGAAGAGATCACTTGTAGAAGAAGCCACTTCTTTGCCTTGGGAATTGTGCTCCTCATCCTCATCCTCTTTTCACATTCAATGAATGTGGACATAATCTCATAAAATTTCCTTCATGTGACACTTGGCATGTTTTTATTGATTGAGGAAATGGCTGCCACCTCATAAAACTCATCTAGAAACTTAATAAATACCCCCTTGCTTAATCATTTGTGATAGGCCATCTTCTCAATTTCCTTGTCTTCTTTTCAACTTCCTCTTCTCAATTTTGTCTCTCACGTTCCAATCTTTATTGATTCTATTTCAATCCTTTGAGCCTTTTATTCTTCTTGTTCTATTACCTCAGTAACCTACAAGTATTTAAGTTAACTTCTCCTTTGATCCCAAGCAATAAAATGAAATGTTAGGGTGATGTCATTTTGATATGTATCTCAATTCTCTTTAGGTTGTTGTGGTTGAGAAAGTCCCATATTTGATAGTGTTAAACACCAATGCCTTGATTTTATAAGATTCCTTTTTGGATGATTGGGATCTTCATCTTGGTTTTGATACCTTAGAGATATTCTCCATCTCTAACTACAAACGGACTCTTGTCCCTACCCTCGCTTCACAAATCTATCATGGAAACATCTTTCTTGCACTTGGACTATCTAGCTCCTGGCCTCCTCCCATCTTGGATTGAGGTCCTATATTTGGAATGCTCTCATCTCCTCCTTCCATGCTCAACCTTGCAACAAGAAATACAATTAGTATTGTATCTTACTCTTAATCAAATCTAATTTCAAAACCTAGGTTAGTACAAGTCAAGATGTTAAAAATAGAATCTCTATCATTCATATAAGACTTGATAAATAAAAAATAATTTATTTAATGCACCCCCTACGACTCCTAAATGGATCCATTTTAATTTCAAGAGCCCTGTTACTAATGATGTTAACCTTATTTTTAATTTATTGTATTCAAAGGATGTGATAAAAGTTAAAATTAGGTCTGCTATAGATGGTAAAATTAATAAAAACAAGTGGAAACAACCCCATTTCAACACTTAAAACCTCTTAACATCATTCAAATGGTCTAATATCAACCTTTAGGCTTGAACTATAATGCAATTGTGTGGAATTATAACAATTATTAGACCTCCAACAAAACCAAGTTTACTATTTGAAGAGACTCAGAGATAAAAAATCAAAGGTTGGGTGCTTGAAAATGAAGTTCTCTTGATGAAAATTGCCTCGAGCTGAGTGTTGAAAGATTGAAATATTTTTGTATGCATGCTCCTTATTGCAAATGTGCATAAAAAAGGTGGATCAGACCCCTTCTATAGGTGTTTATCACAAAATAATCCTTTGATTATCACCTGCAATCCAAAATTTAGCTTCTAATTTACCTTTGCTTGCTATGAAAATGATCTCCAAATGGTTGGATAAGTTGATTTATATATAAAGTTATTGTAAATTTTCCATTGAATGTGAGTTGCATTAGCATTTAACTCCCAGTCATGTCATTACATTTGATCCCTCTTCTCAATTACAAATAGTCATTAAATACAAATCCTCTATGGTTAAACTCAAGGCAAATTTTGAATTGCCAAAGGTCTTAGAATAGGGTTTGTGCCATTAAATCATAGCTAAAATAAATTTCCTCAAGCTTTGAGTTAAGATATCTTAGCATTTAAATCAATTTCATTTCAACTAAAAAACTTTGCATTGAATGTAGTGCCTAGATCTGCATTATATTAATCCTTCATATCCTTAAATATCATCAAGTTTTGTACCTTGCATTTAGCATCTAAATTTCAATTTGTGATCTCACCTTGAGTTTAGTTCCATACATTTAATTGCATGGGTCAGATTTGGGGTAGAGTTATTTGATTTAGAGGCCTTATGAGGCCACACACTTAATTATATGGGGTCCAAGTCAGGTCTGATCCAATCCCCAACCCATACGCTATCCTCCAAGGTTGTTTTACCTAGAATTTTGGGCAAAATATCATTAAGAAGACCACATGTTTCCTAATTAGGGCCTGCACTTTGAGTTAAGATCCCTAACTCACTCTCCTAGGCTACATGCCACATATTGGGTTACATTTACTTCTCTTTTAAGCCTGATATATTTACTCTAGCACATACGCTACAAATAGGGTCATACCCAATTTGAATTTAGGTCCATCTTAAAGGCCTTAAGGCTACACATTAGCCAAGTTTAGTCTGATCAGCCCATATTTTTTGTCAATTATAGGGTCTGATTTAGCTTGGTCAGCCTACAAATGGGGCTTAAGGAGCCTTGATCTCAAGTCTTGAGCTCTAAATGATGAGCTTTAATGAGTTGCTACATATCTTCATTGTTGTTTCTCTAAATCTGGGCCTTCAAATGACTTGGATGATGGTTTTGAATGCTTAATTAAGGCCCCACTTAGTTTGAATCAAGGTTTGATATTAAAGATCAGGCCCACATGCCATATTTGAGGATGTATACTTTTACCTTTGCAATGACCTTCTAAGCTCATCTCCCATATTTACCCTCTTAGCCACAAGATGGGAAGGGATCTGATAGGCACTAAAATGAGTCTCATCTCAAATTAAAGGGAACTAAAATGAGGCTCAACTCAAAATGAAGGGAACCAAAATGAGGCTCGGCTCAAAATGAAGGGAACCAAAATGAGGATCAACTCAAAATGAAGGGAACCAAAATGAGGCTTAGCTCAAAATGAAGGGAACCAAAAAGAGGCTCGGCTCAAAATGAAGTTAACCAAAATGAGGCTCAACTCAAAATGAACAAAGACAAGTCTTAGCTCCAAAATCATACTTATGCTAACTCAACTCTTCCTAGTCCAACTTCTATTTTATTACCAACTCTCATGCTCGGCCAAATTTAGCGAAATTACTCCCACTTTGACAGTTACAAAATTTTCTCAATTATATAAAAAAAATCTCAACAAAGGCCATCTAACTCTGATATTGTTTCCAAATCGCTCTGCTACCTAAGCCTACCGAAAAAAAGAGGGGGTCCCCATTTTCAATGTGGTGATGGTGTGAAAACCTTGATCACCTTGAACAAAGAATCTCTTAGACAAAAAAGGAGACCACAAATATATGGACTCATCTAGAAACCTCGTGACAACAAAAAAATATAGTCATTCTAAAGAATATATTAAACAAAATAACCAAAGAGTAATATAGCACAAAAAATGTCAAAGGATTTTGAAAGGAATCCCTAAACCTTTTACTAGTAGAAATCACTCTTAACATATCATCATAGACCACCTCAATAGGTCCAATGTTAGAAGTACCATTAACTTTAGCAACCCCAAGAAACACAAAATATAGATCTACCTAAATAGGAACATTACTAGCACAGCACATGGAAAGGTCTACATGATAATGGTGCAGGAGCACTTAAGTTTAGAAGCTTTTCAGGTTTGTAAGGTTTTTTGTTCCATGATTTTTGTAATGACGGAGGTCAATTAGTGATCAAACACTATAGTTGGTAGTTAGTTGTTTCCTAGCCTAAATGTGTGTGGAGGTAGTTTATAAACCTCTAGAAATGCAACAAGGCCCTAGCAACTAAAGATTGATAATCTGCTGATAAGCAATGCTGGTTCTTGGGAATGTTCGTCGGTAATGTCTCTTGGGAATGTCCATCAATAATGTCTCTTGGGAATGTCCATCAGTGTTGTTGGCCGGTGTCGATATTTTTTTTTGGGTTTTTGTTATGGTGCTCGGGGTTGAAGTTTATGTGTTCACCGATGATGTATCTATTGCTCAGTGAAGTCAACACTGGTGCTCAGTAATGTCGGTTAATGACCTAGGAAACCCAAGATGTGACGTTTGTGACAATCTGGGTCAACTGCGATGTCTTTCTATGTGTCATTTTTGCGTGAAATTAATAGGGACACCTATTCTAGTAATGGGAAGGTCATTTATGGCTCAACCAGGCCGCCTGTGCAAGGTGGTTTAAGTTGTCAAAGAGCATGAGATATTTTGGAGATATTTCGAGAGATAGATATAGTTGAAAGATTTTGTAAGAGATGGAGAGATAGTAAGATTGTAAGAATATTGTACATGTAATAGATTTTTAGAGAGCATTTGTGATTCCTTCTGTAATCTCTTATGTGTTCTGTGTTTGATCTATTGAGAAAAGAGGTTAAACCTGTCAGTTTAACCTAGAGAATGAATCTTTCCTAATGGATTTCATAGCATGAGTTAGTAGCTTTGTGGTGTAAACCAAGTCTAGAGCACTTGAGGTGAAGATATTAGTGACTTCCTCAAGATAGGGTTGAATAATACCCTATAAGGTACATTTAGTGACCTTGAAGAAGAGTCAGGCTGACTCTTGGTTACATCTAGACCTAGGTGTTACATCGGATTGGTATCAGAGCAAGTTAGTGAATTGGGCTTGTGTTGTTTGGGTGTGATTTTCACAAGAGTCTATAAATTCATTCAACATGGTGTCCAATGCAGAACTGGCAAGAGATGTCAGAGAACAGAGAGAGGAGAATAGAATCTTGAAGGAACAATTAGCCAAAATGGCATGCAAGTTAGAAGAAGTACATGTCTAAACTACAGCAGTCAGTGAACTAATGAGACAAGCTAATGAGAAGGGTAAACAAGTGGCTGAGGAGGACATGATCCTAGAGCCAGACCCTGTGCTTCAAGAAGATCCATTCTTGAAAGCATTAAAGAATGGTAAGTCCTTAGAAGGTGTGCCTTTATTATTGGATCCAGAATTAATCATGGAATGGATAGAAGGTCTAGAAAATCACTTTGATTGTGATAGTGTGACTGAAGCTCAGAAATTTAGAATAGCCAAGACAAGATTGAGAGGAACTTCTCTCACTTGGTGGAAATTTGTCCAAGATGAAAGGGCAAAAGAAGGAAAGAACCCCATAACTAGTTGGAAAGGTATGGTGGAAAAAATGAAGGAAACTTACTTTCCTGATGATTATGAAGTGCAACTGCATAAGAAAAGGTAGAATCTAAGGCAGAAAGACTTAGAAGTTAGTACATATATAAAAGAATTCCATAAGCTATGCTTAAGATCCCACGTAATGGAAGAAGAAAGCCTAAAGGTAGACAGATACCAGAATGGCCTCAAATGGAGTATTCAAGAAGAGATCGGTCTTTTAAGCCCCAAGACTGTACATCAATGCTATCAACTAGCTCTCAAGGTAGAAGAGAAGTTCAAGAAGAAACAAGACTCAAATAATAGAGGTAGAGGAAGAGACAATAGAGGTCATAGAGAATGATATGGAGGAATAAATCCCAAAGCTAAGAATCAGAGTGAGAACAAACTCATAGAAAATAAAGGAGAAACCAGTAACACTAGAGGTGGTTACAATAGAGGTAGAGGTTCAAATAATAGTTCAAGAGGAAGAACTGATAACCAAGGAATAGGATCTTATTTCTCTTCGATGAAGTGCTACAACTGTCAACAGTTTGAACATCCTATATATCGGTGTCTTGCAAATAGTTCTACTTCACAAGAAGGCTTGAAAAGAGATAATTATGTGCAAGAAGAGTCTTCTATCAAAAAGACTATAGAAGTCCCTGTAGGGTTAGAGATGGGAGAGCATTTGATGGTTCAAAGAACACTCCTCAAACAACCGATCAAAGAAGAGCCAAGCCAAAGAAGATCTTTTTTTTTGAGTCAACTGCAAGGTACTCGGTAAGGTCTATAAAGTTATCATAGAATCAGGTTCTAATGATAATATAGTTTCCTTAGAAGCTATTGAGAAGTTAAAATTGACAAGGATACCTCACACTAATCCTTATAGAGTTACTTGGTTGAATAAAGATCACCATGTAATAGTCAATGACCAAGCTTGGGTAGAATTTTCCATAGGGAGGTACAAGGATAGAGTTTTGTGTGATATCCTACCCATGGATGTGTGTCATCTTCTATTAGGTAGACCTTGGAAGTATGACCAAAGTAGAGTGCATGATGGAGTTCAGAACTCCTATTCCTTCAAGAAGGATGGAATAACTTTCAAGGTATAGTCAATCTTGGAAGAAGAGAAAGAAAAGAAAAGAGGGCCCAACCTACTGTTGGTCGGTGAGAAAAAATTCTTAAAGAAATTGGAAGAAGATGGAGTAGGCTTTGCTTTGGTTTTAAGACCAAAAGGTGAAAAGGGAAATGAGAGGGAAGAGTTGCATTTAGAGATCCAAAGGTTGTTAACTCGATACCAGGCCATAGTTAATGATGGTCAACCAGCTATCCTACCACTTGAGAGATATATTAGTCATCAGATTGAATTTATCCTAGGAGCCTCACTTCCAAAAAAAGTTGCTTATAAGATGACCACACACCAGAATGTAGAGATTTCTCACCAAATCCAAAAACTAGTTAACCAAGGGTTGATTAGAGAAAGCATAAGTCCTTGTATTGTTCCTATAGTACTAGCCCCAAAGAAAGATGGTACTTGAAGGTTGTGTACCGATTCCAGGGCCATAAACAGGATCACTATCTGATATAGGTTCCCTATACCAAGGATAGAATATTTGATGGATTGTCTTGGTGGAGCTAGATATTACTCTAAGATAGATCTTAAGAGTGGATATCATTAGATTAGAATTAAAGGAGGAGATGAGTGGAAGACTGCTTTTAAGACCACCGAAGGGCTGTATGAGTGGCTTGTTATGCCTTTTGGGTTGTCATATTCCCCAAGAACATTTATGAGGTTGATGAATGAGGTTTTGAAGGACTTCATTGGAAAATGGGTTGTAGTGTACTTAGATGACATCCTAGTGTTTAGTAAAACAAAAGAGGATCATCTTAGACACCTACACTTGGTAATGCAAAGATTGCATGAATAAAAGTTGACAATCAACTTGGAAAAGAGTGAGTTCATGAAGCAAGAGTTGGTGTATCTAGGTTTTATTATCTCATAAGGTAGCTTGAAGATGGATATCAACAAGGTAGAAGCAATCTTGAATTGGCCTACACCAAAATTAGCAACTGAAGTTAGGATTTTCCATGGTTTAGCACAATTTTACCGAAAGTCCATCAAGTAGTTTAGTGAAATCAATGCACCTATTTTAGATACCTTCAAAGGCGGTATGAAAGCCAAGTTCCAATGGAATGAGTAGGCTGATGAAGGATTTCAGCATTTGAAGAAGAGAATAGCGACTCAATTAATGTTGACACTTTTGAGTTTTTACAAATTGTTTACTGTGGAGTGTGATGCTAGTAACATTGTTGTCAGTGCAGTCTTGAGTCAAGAAGGAAAGTGAGTAGCTTTTCATAGTGATAATTTCAGTGATGCAAAGAAGTATTCCTCATATGATTTGGAATTATATGCATTACTGCAAGAACTAAGGAAATGGAGACATTATCTCCTTCCCAAGGAATTTGTAGTCTTTGCCGACAATCAGGCTTTGAGTTTTCTTAGTTCACAGGACAAACTAAGCCATAAGCATATGAAATGGGTGGAGTACATCCAAGCCTACACTTTCACTATAAAGCATAAGAAGGGAGTATAGAATAAAGTAGCAAATGCATTGAGTAGAAGGTTACTCATAGTGTAATAAGTTCAGCTAAGAAGCATAGGCATTGAAAGCTTCAAAGATCTGTATCCAATAGATGAATACTTTGCAGCAGCATACAAGGTATGCAAGAGTATCAAAATCATTTTCATAGTGACCATTGAGAGTATACTCTTCAAGAAGGTCTTTTGTTAAAGGGAGGACAACTTTGTGTACCAAGAGGTTCTATGAGAGAGAACCTAGTATACGAAAATCATAATGGTTCCTTAAGTGGACATTTTGGGTTGAATAAAACTCTAGAACTAGTCAAGAGGTATTACTATTGGCCAAGAATGAATCGGGAAGTCCAAAGGTATGTGGAGACTTTTATGCTTTGTCAGAAGGAAAAAGGGACTTCATCCAATCCAGTACTGTATCAGCCCCTTCCTATCCCAAATAGACCATGGGAGTGCCTTAGAATGGATTTTGTAGTTGGATTACCGAAGACCAAGAAAGGAATGGATAGCATCATTGTGATTGTTGATAGGTTAAGAAAGATGGCTCACTTTGTGCCATGTAAGACCACACATGATGCATGTTATATCATAAATCTATTCTTTATAGAAGGAGTGAGGATACATGGATTACCTTTGAGTATTGTATCAGACCGAGACTCCAAGTTTATGAGTCATTTTTGGAAAAACTTGTGGAAGAAGCTTGGTACAAACCTTTCTTTTTAGCTCGGCATATCACCCATAGACCGATGGTCAAACTGAAGTAGTGAATGGAAGCCTAGGCAATCTTTTGAGATGCCTCACCAAGGAGTATGGACAATCATGGGATTAGTTACTTGCTCAAGAAAAATTTGCATACAATGATACAGTCAACAGTTCCACTGGAAAGAGCCCTTTTGAAATAGTGTATGGGATTCATCCCAGGTGTATATGTGAATTAAGGAATCTTGGAAGAAATCCAGAGAGGAATGGGTATGCTGAAGATTTTTTCGAATCCCTTAAGGAGTTCCATGACTCAATTAAAGAAACACTTTAATAGAGAGTACAACTCACACCAAACAAAATGTAGATGTAAGGAGAAAAGATATTCAATTTACAGTTGGAGATATGGTCATGGTGCACCTTAACAAAGCAAGGTTGCAGAAAGGAGTTCTGACTAAAATTCAGATGAGGAAGATAGGACCTTATGAAATATTGACAAAGTATGGGTCAAATGCTTATAAAATTGATCTTCCTGCAGATATAGGATTATCTCCTATTTTCAGTGTGGAAGATTTGGCATCTTATAAAGGACCAATTTGAGAAGGAGATTCTGATCTCATAGGAGATACCGAGGATCCCAGAGCACTCAAACTTCATGTTACTCCAAAACTAAAGCTAGACTAGATTTTGAATTCAATAGTTGCCAAGAAAACTAGAAGGAAGGCCTAGATGGAACATCTAGTCAAATGGCAAGGCCAAGCTGATTCAAAGGCTACATGGGTACAGTAAACCGATTTCAAGAAGTTAGTCATCAATTCTGACTTACTCCAATTACCTGGAAGTTGATTTCTTTTTATTTGGGGAGTATGGTGTAGGAGCACCTAAGTTTAGAAGCTTTTCAGGTTTGGAAGGTGTTTTGATCCACCATTTTTGTAATGACGGAGGTCAATCAGTGATCAAACACCATAGTTGGTAGTTAGTTGTTTCCTAGCCTAAATGTGTGTTGAGTTAGTTTATAAACCTCTGGAAATGCAACAAGGCCCTAGCAACCGAAGGTTGATAATCTACTGATAAGCGATGCTGGTTCTCAGGAATGTTTATCATTAATGTCTCTCAGGAATGTCCATCGGTAATATCTCTCAGGAATGTCCGTCACTGATGTTGGCCAGTGTTGAAGTTTGTTTTTGGGTTTTTTCTTGGTGCTCGGGGTTGAAGTTTCTATGTTCACCGACGATTTTTTTGTTGCTCAATAAATTCAATGTTGGCACTCGGTAGTGTCGATTAACGACCCAAGAAATGTGGGATGTGACGTTTGTGACCAGCTGGGTCAACTGCGACGGCTCTCTACATGTCATTTTTTTGTGAAATGAATAGGGACACCTATTCCAGTAATGGGAAGGTCATTTATGGCTTGACCAGGCCGCCTATGCAAGGTGGTTCAATTTGTCAAAGAGCACGAGATATTTTGGAGATATTATGAGAGATAGATATAGTTGAAATCTTTTGTAAGAGATGGAGAGATAGTAATATTGTAAGAATATTGTACATGTAATAGATTTTTAGAGATAATTTGTGATTCCTTCTATAATATGTTATGTGTTTTGTGTTTGATCTATTGAGCGAAGATGTTAAACCCATCGGTTTAACCTATAGAATGAATCTTTTCTAATGGATTCCATCGCATGAGTTAGTAGCTTTACGGTGTAAACCAGGTCTAGAGCACTTGAGGTGAAGATCTTAGTGACTTCCTCAAGATAGGTTTGAATAATACCCTATAAGGTCCATTTAGTGACCTTGAAGCAGAGTTAGGCTGACTCTCGGTTACAACTAGACCTAGGTGTTACATTAGATAAAGAGGGAGAGAACACTCAAAGACCCAAGGGGAACTAGAAGCACTCAAAAGAAGCGAGGGACCACCATAGTAGAAAACAAAAAGGAAGAAGAGTCATCTGTAATAGAACCCATTTAAGGAAACTAATCCTCATAATGCAACTAAAGTTGACCAGCTACAAAAAATCCAACACCAATAAGGTTTTTGACATCCTCAAAATCTTGTGCAGGCACAAGGAGCCATAAACTCCCTTCTCTAAAATATATTGACATAGAAAAGGTGAGAACTAGAATCAAAAGATCACACATAAAACTATAACCCAAAGACTGCTCATAGTAATGACTATCTCCCCAACACCATCACCTTCAACTCCAAAAGCCCTAACTTCCAAAAAAAATGATTTGAAAGCTAAATGACAGTTGGAAAATGAAATCGAATAGCTCATAACTGCACAAAAACAAAACCAAATAAACCATGGATCAAACCAAGGAAGACTAAGGGGTTTTGGCATCTTCCAGGATTTTACAAAAAAAACTCCACTATGAATAGCTATGTTCGTAGAAAGGGAAGAGGGTAGAAAGGAGCCCAAACCCATCTAAGAAGAAACCATTATAGACACAACATCCTTCACTACCTCTATAGGACCATTGTTATAAAATTAATCTTCCTCAAAAATTTTTAAGGTCATCCAAGATAGGATATCCTCAACAACCCCATCTATAAAAAGCTAGAAGAGAGCTAAAATAATGTAATTATGCCTAAGAAGATCTACATAGATAGGCTACATAAATAACAAAATAATGGAGAATCCAATCACTACCAATGCAACAAGAAAGGAAGAAGCAAGGACAAAGGCCCTAACACCCACAAGAAAACCCTTCAACAAGCCACCTTCCACCACCAAAACCTGAACCTCCAACCATTACTGAAAGGCACAACTAATAGGTAGTAAGTTGAAAAGGAGCTTTAGACAACAAAGAAGAACACAAAACTAGAGAACAATTCACAAGAAACAAACAAAAAAAACTTCAAACTAGGAATAGAGAAGGTTCATCCAAAGTGAGCCCCAAAAAATTCCATAAAAGTTCAATAGTAGTACCCTTTAAAGGATTGAGGACAACCAGAAATGGACACAACAACCACCTTGGATAGGGAAACCAAAATCATCTTGCCAACCAAGAAGACAAGGTCTTGAGACTGACCACTAAAGCTTGAGACCACAAAAATATTTTTCAATCTAAGACAGGGAAGAACCCCACTACATGCAAAAAATAAAGAAGCGTAAAAACCTAAATCCACTCTCCCACTGAGGAGCAATATTGAGAGGGTAGCCAAGATCAAAAATGAAAAAACCACCAAAAACAAAAAGGGGTATACAAGATATTCCCCTAACTAGATGAGACTACAAACATTGCACTCTATATGCTTATTGAAGCATAAAGAAAGGAATAAAAAAATCTTCCACAAGGAAAGGGCACAATAAGCCCATCATCATCAATTTACTATCTTCATTTGCAACTTCTCTATCTGATGAAACCATAATGCCTCATCCATCACTCTCACTTGTCATTAAGATTTTTCCTTGTGGATTGGTTAGGGAAAATGGATATAGTCAATTCAATTAGATGGCATGTTAGATTTCAGATTTGTAAAGAATTGTTGAGTTTTATTAAATCTATTTATATTTTTTAAGAATTTTCTAGTAGTAACAACCAATGATCTCTAGAGGCCAATTAATAGCATGAAAGAGATTTTAAAAAAATATGGACAAGAACAAAATATATTCTCATCAATTATGCACAATAAAAAAATTGCAATACCATAACTAAAATGTGATGCAGGAGCGTCCTGGAGTAGGTGGCAATCCTGCATATTGGTGTGCTTTGATCTTGTTGGAGTATTTTTGCTTGGTTGTAGTGTTGTTCAAGGAGCTTGGTTGTTATAGGAGGCTCGATAGCTGAAGAACTCAAAAAACCCTGGTGCTCAGCAGAACCTGCTCAACAATGCCTATGAAGCTTGGTCATCATGATTTCTCGGCGATGCCTGACTTGCTCGACATGCATTGGTTGCTGTCACTTGGCAATTTTTCTCACACTCAACAGTTTGGCTTTGCAACTGGTGTTCTTGCAGATTTGGGAGGCTGACTTGATGCATTTAATTTTTGTATCATGTGATCACAATGTGGATCAATTGTGGGGATGTGTTTGGACCTATTTGGGTCTTGGATCTTTATCCTATGTGCATTTTATGGATTGAAATAGCTGACTGGGTCATTTAGTATTTGTTTACAGGCTGACTTGTGGCTTTAATATGTATTTAATGTAAGGGTTTATTTAATTTGTAATTTACTAGGATGATTTGTGGCTTACTTGGGTATAATTAGAGGGTCTTGTGGAGTCTTGATGGGGATTCAACATGGAGTAGCAGAGAGGAGAGAATTTGAGCAGAGCTAGTAGCTAAGTGTGGCCTTGGAAGACAAGAAGGTTTCTTGGTTTCTTGCGAGTATAAGTTTATATTTTTCTTGGAGTTTCTACCAAAGTGTGGATCTGGGCTAGTTAGGAGTTAGATCTAGTGAGGTCTCACAGAATTACTGTTGTAATTTCTTGTAGTTGGTCATAACCTGGAAGACCTTACAGTTGGGCATGTTGAAAGAAAATCTTATGATTATATTATGGGAATTTGCATTAACCATGGATCTAAACATCTGTGTTTTGTTTATATTTTGTTTTGTGGTTGGGTATGTGCACCATGTTATGGACCAAAAAAGTGGACACATCTTTAAAAAAAATTCAAATTTCATATAACCCAATCGGGTTATTGAAAATTCAAAATTGTTTTAGGCTTGGTAACCAAGCCTATAAAATATTATTGAAAAACTCAATCTGTCATGAACCCAATCGAGTTTCTAAATTTTAAATAACCCGATTGGGTTTTGAAAAGAAAAAATTACTTCAAAAGCCGATCAGGTTTTGAAGAAGTAAAAAATATGCATTTTATTCTCCATAACCCGACTAGGTTATGAAGAAGCTAAAATAGGCTTTTCTTCTAGAATCCCTAACTTCCACTTACGAAGTCTGATTGACTCCATTCAAAAGGTGTAGGAAAGATCTTGAGACAATATAACACATGATTAACCTAAAATAATCTTTAGTCATCAATATTTTTTTCCATCCATTTCAATCAAGTAAGGTATAAAATAGGTGCTCATTATTGCCCATACATGCAATGTATAGGAAAATGAGTATGCTCTCTCTCTCTCTCTCTCTCTCTCTCTCTCATCATGCGTTAGGAACCCTAGGAATTTTAAAACTAGGGGAAAATGAAAAGAGAACTCACGAGAATGAGAGAATTCACTTGAAATGTTGAACCATCAGAAGCACAGAGCATGACATCTGGATTAGCCAATGCTTCGCCTGAGATTTTCTGAAGAAACCCAATCTCCTCTTCTGCACTCTCACTTTGTTTCACCTCCTCTACACACAAGATTTCAATCTCTTTTTGCATTCTTTTAATTGTTCCCAATGGCTTCTCGCTCTCTACACGCAATGATGAAATTTTTTGTCTCAGGGCTTGGATAATTTGACCCAGTTGATTTTCCCCCTTTTCTCACAATTATCTCATCTCTTCTCATAGATTTTTAGTAATTCCAAATTGTTTCTCACCCTCTTCCCTAAGTATTTCATTTTCTTCCTTCACCCCACGAAGTTCATATAAAAGACATGTATGGTAATCTTCACAGTATTTAGGAGGCACAAATTAGTAACAATTGGAGTAGTACGAATTAGAAAATGCACACCCTTCTTCACCAAACTATATAGATGGGCAACCTGAAATACATGTGGAAGTAGAGTTTCTCCGTTCTCTTTGGGCCATTGCAAATTAGAAAAAGTTTTCTACTCTTCCCTCCAGCAAAAAATCTTATTACAATGGCCGCCCATGAATTTTTTTAAATGGCCGATTGGTTGCCTTTGCTTCTTTCAATGGCCATCCATGATTTTTTCTGTAATCTTCCAACCTTTCGTACATAGTTATTACAATTTAATACCCTCCTAGTACATAGGTGTTTCAAGTTAGTGAAATAGAACAAGACATTAATAAAATATTGGAAGGTACACCTTATCATGCATTAGGACCCCTAGGAAGTCCCTGCGACCCCTTTCGACACATTGGAACACTCAAGTGTGTCCCAAGAGGTCGTAGGACCCCTTGGGACACACTTGATTGTTCCAATGTGTCAAAAGGGGTCATGGGGACTTCCTAGGGGTCCTAAC
>MU223050.1:70799-85885 GCA_018584345.1 Thuja plicata | reverse complement strand
AGGCTAGGGGAATGGGTTAATTGCAAGTGGGTATTTGATTTAGGGATTTATTTAATTCCTTTATAATTAAATACTATAGCCATGTTCAATTTTGATTTGATTTGATTGGTTGAAATTGATTTGAATTATATTGCTATAATAGTTAATATAAATCAGTGATAAAAATCACCTAGGATATTAAATTGATTTAAAGAATTATGCCAAGCAGTAACAGGGTCGTTTGGACATAAATCGAGGGTATGATCACACTTAGGGAAAATAGGGTCCATAGTTGCAACAGACCAAATTTAGGTGGTTACAATTGTGGCCAGTGGTAGTACCGATAACCTTGAAGCTGAGGAGATGGTTAAAAAACTTGGTTTGAAAAGAGTGAGACATACTTGTCAATATAGGATTGGTTGGTTGCAAGATGTACATACTTTGGAAGTGAGGGAGAAATGTCTTGTTTACTTTCAGATTGGCCAATATAAGGATCAAGTGTTGTATGATATTTTGGACATGGGTATTTGTCACATATTTCTCAGTAGACCTTGGCAGTATGATTCCAGGGTTGTGCATGATTGTGTGAAGAAAGTGTTTTCTGTTGAGAAGGATGACAGGAAGTTTTCAATGATGCCTTTGTAGAATGAAGAAATTGGTAGGAGGAACCTTAGCTTTGGGAGCCTAATTGAGTTGAAGGATTCAAGGAAAGACTTGATAAGGTAAAGAAAGCAGAAGTGGATCCATGGTAAGATTTTTGAAGACTTGGAGGACATGTATGTGAGGAACCAATTCAGGATTTATGTGTTAAATTCCGTAATATGTTCTTACATTCTTTAAGAACATATTTTCACACCTGGAGTGTCTGATGTGGGAGCAGCCTGGGGTAGTTTGCAATCCTATATATTGGTGTGCTTTGAGCTTGTTGGAGTGTTTTTTCTCAATTACAGTGTTGGACGAGGGGCTCGGTCATTGTAGGAGGGTCAATCGCTGAAGAACTCTGAAAACTATGGTGCTCAAAAGAACCTTCTCAACGATGCCTTTGGCGCTCGGTCATTGTGCTTTCTTGGCATGTATTGGTTACTGGCACTCAACTATTTTGCTGACACTCGGCAGTTTGGCTTACCGACTTGTGTTCTTACAGATTTGGCATGTTGAATTGATGCATTTAATTCATGTAGCTTGTGATCATGATGTGGATCAATATTGGAAATGTGTGTGGACCTATTTGGGTCTTGGATTGTTATCCTATGTGTATTTTATGGGTTGAAATGGCCAACTGGGTCATTTAATATTTGTTTACAAGCCAACTTCTGGTGTGAATATATATTTAATGTAAGGGTTTATTTAATTTGCAATTTACTAGGCTGACTTGTGGCTTAGTTGGGTATAAGTAGAGGGTCTTTTGGAGTCTTGATGTGGATTCAACATGGAGTAGCAGAGAGGAGGGAATTTGAATAGAGCTAGTAGCTAAGTGTGGGCTTGGAAGATAAGAATGTTGATTGGTTTCTTGCAAGCACAAGTTTAGATTATTCTTGGAGTTTCTACCAAAGTGTGGATCTAGGCTAGTTAGGAGTTGGATCTAGCAAGGTCTTGTAGAATTACCATTGGAATTGCTTGTATTTGGTCATAACCCGGAAAGCCTTACTGTCAAGCATATTGAATGAAAATATTATGATTCTATTATGTGAATTTGCATTTTTGTGGATCTAAATCTCTATTTTTTGTTTATATTTAATTTTTTGGTTATTAGCTAGGGGCTTGGGCATCTCCTTTAAGGATTCTCCCTACCTTGCGCTACATCAGAATGATCGATAAAGATTTATATAGTGTAGAAGTGTTTTATTATACAGGAAAGGCAATAAGAGACCATGATAAGAAGGAGATACATTATCACCCACACAAGGTGGAATCATGTGTCCACCAAATGTGGATCATCATCCCTTGTGAAATGAAGTATGTGCAACATGTGGAGGATGATAAAATGATAAGTGCACTAAAGGTGGAGACACCACATAAAGTGTAATTTGATAACTACTATCACCACCTAAAGTACAATTTATCCTACACCACATGCAACTAAATGTGAAAACTCATAAGTATCTCAAATGACAAATACTTTATAATGCATTATCCTAAGTAAAGTATAATTAGATGAATAATTAATTATACCAACACCCCACCTTAAGTATAACTTAGGGGAATGCAAACTTAAGGTAACAATGCATGATGGGCCTTGACTACTATGCCATGCTACGTACCCATGTAAAAATGAAAATACAATATCTCACAATTAGATAAAGGGAGAAAATCTGGTGGGACAAAAACCCCCCCAAAAGAGAGATAAATACATAAAAGAACTCTTTAAAAAGTGTGAGAAGGATAAAACCCCATGTGAGTAAAATGTACCCCCATATGTACCACACTCTCAATGTAGAATGTACACCAATGGTAGATTCTCCATGTTGGATGTAGAAGATGATCCAATATCATCAAACAAAGTTCCTCCTCTTAGGAAGAAAAAAACCAAAGGTGTATGAATGAAGTCTTAGAAATCCTATAAGGAATATGTAGGAAGAAACCTCATAGTGTATGAAGTATCTAAAAAATGCTCAAGTGTCCCCATGTCAATGTTGAAAGATGCCCCCTCCAAACTACGTGTACTAGGCCACACTACTAAAAAAGAAAGACTAAGATCAAGTGGAGATAAATGTAGAACATGATCCAAATAATCAAATGTCTCTTCTAAAGATAAAGAGATCTCCTCTAAATATTGGTCAAAAGTATATAGAATCATGTCAAACTATGAAGGATGGTCATGTAGAGAATGAGGAAGAGGGTCCAAGTGTTCCCTCAAAAAAATTGAAGAAGGATCATCTCCAAATCAAAGCCAAGATGAATATCATCAACAGACTCTTTCAAATTGACAAGGTAGGACTCCACAACCAAACCTGCAATGTTTGTCAAGCCGCCATCCCAAGGAACTGTGTCTAGAAGATAATGTATCACCTACTACATTGGATCACAAGATGTCAAACATTTAGTGAAACAAGCATCATTAGGAGCAACAGTACATGGGATCTCAATAGGAGGAGATGTAATGGAAGGCTCAAGAACTTTATCACATGTGAGAATACCCAAGTTCAAGTATCCAAGTTTCTCCTCAAGCTCTGAATCCACACTAGAAGCGTAATCATCATCTAAAGAAACATTGTCATCAATTGAAAAAAAGACTGCAAAGGAGTACAACTACGATGCATGATCCACCACCCCAATAGCAATGATAGCTCCACTCTCCATGTCTCTAATAATAATTGAATCAAGTATGAACTATACAGTCTTCTTTGTCACCCCATGTGTGATTTTATAGATGAAAAGAAGATTACATCATGACATATTGTTGAGTCAAAGATAGATGGATTATGACCTAGCATGCCTCCGCCCTTAAGGATCCAATTTTTTCAACCTAGAAACACCCATGTAGAATCATATTTCATATTGATTGGTTAAGTAACCAAATAATTCACATTGGTCAATCACTGGTTAATAGAAACAACTATTAGTTAATTGAGGTAAACACAACACATCATTGAAGGTTCCCTCCCTAGCATCACAAGATAATTTCTAATCACATTCATATATGTATGATTGCCCATCAGAATTGGTGGCATTTTGCAAGGCTCGCATGAAGAGAACATAGATTGTGAAGATACCATATGATGAGAAGCCCCTAAATCTAGAAGTCATCTCCCTTAATCATGACTAGTAGTAGCACAAAGAGCTTGTCCTTTTATCTTACTCCTCCCAAAAGTGTGACTCTTTCCCTTATCAAATTCCAATTATTGTGAAGAAGAAGCTAATAAACCCCTTGATTGTGTTGAAGGCAAATTGATTTGATTTTTCTTAAGAAGATGCTTCATTTCAACCTTTTTTTGACATAACATTTGTGCTCATCATGCCCTGATTTCTTGCAATATGTAGAAGTAGGAAACTCCTTGGATTATTTCCACTTAAAGGATGAACAAGATTTTGTTATATAATTGTGTGGCTTTGTCTTGGATGAGTTTCCTTTTTCTTGATTCCCTTGACGAGCCACCAAAGCATGTAACTTAGATGACTTGAGAATTCCAATGGTGATCAATTTCTCTTATTCAAGATGTATCAATATTTCTAAGAGTGCATCAAAAGATGGTGTACTGTATGAACTACAAGTCAACCATTGGGTCTGGAAACTAGAGACTAAAGCTACATATTCTAACAAAAGCTTTTCCAACAAATTAAAAATCAATTGTGCATCTTTCTTGTCAATGTCACAATTCTTTAGCTATGCTCTACGATCATTTTCTTTGGTTACATAGTCTTGGATAGTGTGAGAGCTCTAAGGATTTAAGCTTGTGAGATAATTGTCTAATTTGTATCCTCTAACCTCATCAATCTTTTGATACAAGTTAGCAAGTTTTTCCCAAGCCTCTTTGATTGTCTTACACTTATCAATGTGAAAAATGAGATCAAGTGAAATGTAATTTCTCAGTGTTCCAAGAGCCATAGTATTTTTAGTGAGTTATCCAGCTTGAACATTTGAACTAACTTTATGATCAAATGGTGCCACAATAGTACCATCAATATAATCAGAGAGTCTTTTTCCATAAGTTTAATCCAAATATGTATTTTCCATTATGCATAATTATATGGGGTTAAAGGAGGAAACTTAGGTGAGCCCATGATGCAAAAAAAATATATAAAAAAGAGAGACCTACAATCACATAAGACACCCCCACAAATTCACTTAATCAAAGAACCATGATTTTGGCACTGTATATTTAGTGCGTGTACAATTTCCACTTGCAAACAAGGAAAAGTGGACTTCTAATTTTATTGATTACATTGGCTAATATTAAGCTATAGTAGACTCAAATGAACAATGCAAAAGATCCTTGAAAACACAAATGTAAAAATAGGCAAAAACAAACCAAATGTTGAAAGTGATATGTCTACTTACAATGGCTACAATCTAATAGAAACTGTGAGAAGTATAAAAAAAGCATGCACTTACATAAAAATGACACCTGAAAATGTGTTTGTATGAGATTGATCGAAGCCTTGAAAGTTGCAAAACTAAGGATTGCACAAGTACAGTCATAAAAAATTGATAATTATAAATAGTCTATTTACCAAAGTTAGAAACTAACTACACCACTACAAAGTACACAAAAAATTAGCTCATTTCAAAAATAATTACACTAAAAAACAGCTCGTATGACCAAGTTATGAGCCTCGAAAGTTGAACTACAAATTCAAAAATGTAAAAGGGGAGGAGTGAATTTTTAAAAATGTTGATGCAATGCTAATGTCAATATTTTACTAGGTTGAAATTGATGGTCAGATGTTTGTCATTGCAAAAATCGAGCTTGCCTACATGTCAGTGATGTCACCTAATGACTATGAATCCATGTGGCTATGTCGATACAGTGGGCCAGTGTCTATGCAGCCATCAAAAACTCAACTTTTACAAAGGAAAGTTAAAAAAAAGAATAAGTCCCTCCTTGGTAACATTAGAAAACTTGATGGCTGGATAGACGTTTCCATACAATGGTGCAATGTTATAGAATGTACATGTCTGATTCATTGAATATTTATCATGTTGGCTATGTAAAGGAGTGCCACATGGTGAATAAAGGAATGTCGTGTGTTCATGGTTTGGGGAATTAGCAAATTTTATGGGTTTTATCCCACTTTGGCCTTGATGGAAGCTTTTTCACTTTTCCAATTAGAATGCACACCTGTAGTGTAGAGATTATCAATGTACAGGTGTGTGTTGATCTATATAATAACTCTTTGATCACGCATTAAGGGGTCTCTTACTCACATCCAATATTTTGAGTCATTTCACCTGACGCAAAAAGTGACATGTATGACATTTCTTACCACAAAAACAAGATGCACCATACATAGAATTACATGCCAGCATTGTTGTCATTATGTCATTATGGATAGAGTAAAACGACAACATGGATGGAGTAAAATGTCACCATTTGTAAATCATTCGTCAAAGTTCCTTTAAAATTTGTGCTGCAACATTTCAAATAATTTGTTCGAGTTAATTTAAAATATTTTCCGCTTTTTGAATTTATTTTTTTTGTTTTGACCTACCACTTATTTTCTTAAAAAAATCTTTAATACGTATACAACTTTTCTAAATTTATTTTTATTAATTTTTTATGTGTGAATTCTTTTATTTTATTATTTTATATTTAACTTTTTGTACTATTTTGTGATGTTAAGTTTTCAAACTACCCATTCTTAAATTTTATTTTAAAAAATTTATGTTGTTTTTAATTTTAATTATTTTTAGTGTTTATTTATATATGATATACATAGATAGATAGATAGATAGATAGATAGATAGATAGATAGATCGATCAATAGATGGATAGATATGAAATATTTTTGCAATGTTGTTTTGTTTGATTGTATTTTTGAAACAAAAATTAAGAATTGAGACTAAAAATAAAATAATTCTCAATATATCTTCAAACTAAAAAACAAAAGTAATTAATGTGAATAAAATTTAAAAAAAATATTAATTCTAAACTAATTTAGACTTTATATAATGGTTGGGTCAAGGGTTTGGCATATCGCTATGGAAAAGGTTGGGATTAGGGATAATATATGGTTAGGGTTATAGTTTTAGATAGATAGATAGATAGATAGATAGATAGAAAATATTTTTATATGTTTTTTTGTTTGATTGTATTTTTGAAACAAAATATTAAGGTTTGAGACTAAAAATAAAATAATTCTCAATAAATCTTCAAACGAAAAAAAAAAAACTAATTATTGTGAATAAAATTTAAAACTAAAATAATTCTAAACTAAGATAGACTTTATATAATGGTTCGGTCAAGGGTTTGGCATATCGCTATGGAAAAGGTTGGGATTAGGGATAAGATATGGTTATGGTTATGGTTATGGTTATAGTTTAAGATTATGATTTAGATTTTTTATAGGGTTAGAATTTACACCATGGAACTAGGGTTTGAGTTACGGCAAGGAATGAGATTTGTTGAAATAGTGAGCAGAGTGTTTCCAATGATCAACATGTGCCAATCAATGAAAAATCACCCGATGAGGGAGAAATATACCAGAGAAAAGTGAAGGGCGAAGATATACATACAAGCTACCGAGAAGTAACGTCGATCAAATTGGTACTAGTCTATAATTAATTGAAATGATTTTGTGATAAGTACAGATATGGTAATAGGTGTGGGGGTCTACAGTCCCTCGATAATAATTTGACATTTTTTTGAAATATAAACTTTATTAAAAAAATATGAAATTATTCTAAAATTACAAGAATCATTTTTTCTTTCAAAAAATGTACGATCATACCATATTGCATGGGTGGGTCGTACAACCTATCTGCAACAAATATTTTTTGCCTAATATAGGCAAATGTATAGTCAAAATTCACTACAATATCCTCTTAGACATAATGGTGAAGATAAATCTATCTCAAGATACTCCCACAAGATGCTAGTCCTCAAATCTGTGAGGATGTCAACCATGAATGCTCTGAGATCTCTCCAATGATAACTACGCAATGGTGTTCCAAAGGTGAGCTTATACAATGTAAGAATTTTCCAATAGAAACAACCCAAGATCTTAAGGCCAATGAATAGCACAAAGGAGAGAAAGAACAAATATGGAAAAGAGAAAACTATATTCTCTTCAATGATGCAATAACTGAATTGCAATACACCATAACTGATGGAATAATTGATAGAGATGAGTAAAATGTATAAGTGTCTTCTTATATAGGCAAGACAATAATAGATCATGATAAGCAAGGGATACCTTATCACTCACACAAGGAAAAATCACATGTCCACCAAAAATGGATCATCCTCCATTGTGCAATGAAGTATGTACAATATGCGGAGGATGATAAAGTGATAAGTGCACTAAAGGTGGAGATAACACATAAAGTGGAATGAGATAACTACTATTACCACCTAAAGTAGAATTTCTAAATTACAGCATCTACAACTGAATGTGCAAACTCCTAAGTGTCTCAATTGCAAACTACTATGTAATGCATTATCGTAAGTAAGCTTAAGTAAAGTGTAATTAGGTGAATAATTAATTACACCAACAATTTTAAGATTCTTTTATTAAATATATATAACATTTTTCTTTTGAGTAATATGTTTTGATATTCATCTTTATATTTTTATTCCAATTTTAAAATAGAATTGGGCATGATTTCATAATTGAAATGACCAAATATATAAAAGCATTTTGAGAGTTGATTCCTAAAGAGAAGGCAATGTAGATAATATTCTCATATTGAAGTTTATGAGTTTTTTTTGTTATGAGAATAATATGAATTCGCGCCCTCAAACT
Source organism: Thuja plicata (assembly GCA_018584345.1). Lineage (NCBI taxonomy): Eukaryota > Viridiplantae > Streptophyta > Pinopsida > Cupressales > Cupressaceae > Thuja > Thuja plicata. Next base: position 77,503 of record MU223050.1, on the reverse strand, counting down.
TATAAAACTTCTAAAAATAGGCAATTAACTTCTAAGAGAAATCGGTCACAAATCTCATGGAATAATAGTCATGCAAACATTGGACATTAAGTTCTAAGATTAAGTAACATGGAATTCAATATTTTTTAATAAGGAAAACATTTATCTCGCACATACTTTGAAAAAAACTTATAAATGTAAAAAATTATAAATTTGAGTCTAAAGAGAAAACTCAAATAGTGTAGATTAATTTAAATTCATCAAATTTTTGTGGGTTCCACTAAGCTTAAACATTATGAATGTTTGCACTTGATAATATTGTATTGTGCTATTAATATCTAATATTAATTTATAATTATATTTACTTTTTAATGCATTGAAAGAATATTGTTCAAGAATAATATATTGTATTATATAGAAAATCAATATGCACTTCCAAATAAAATCAAAATCCTATGTAACCTTCTCCTCACAAGATCTCTCAAACTACATACACCTATTTTTTTTATATAGAAAATGTCTCTTGTAATTAATACATAATAAATATAATTTTTCACACAAGAAATTAACTTTAAACCTTAAGAAAATATTATTGATTATGCATTTCAATCATACTAAGGTTCTCTGCATAGTAAGATTTTGGTAATGTACATTAATAAATGGTAGTTAGGTTTTAATAATAATGTTTCTACATGGTGTGTGTGTGTGTGTGTGTGTGTGTGTGTGTGTGTGTGTGTGTGAGAGAGAGAGAGAGAGAGAGAGAGAGAGAGAGAGAGAGAGAGAGAGAGAGAGAGATACAANGAGAGAGAGAGAGAGAGAGAGAGAGAGAGAGAGAGAGAGAGAGATCCAAATATATCTACCTACAAATTTTGTAAGTAGCCAAAACTCAATAAAAAAAAGTGCAATATTGATAAGAATGCACACACATAAATATTAGTAGTTAACATAGCTTTAGTATAATTAATTATGTAAAAGCCTTGACATGGGTCGGTCCAAGTGATATCACACCACAATATTATTCTATGAAACTATGTATCATAATTAATTATGATATAAAGTTCTAGATAAATCACAATGTACATCGACAAGGCCTTATAAAAGAATTATTTATACCTCGAAAGAAGTACATCCATAAGTACATAAAAATTTCAAACGTGATTAGTGATAAAGTTGTACTTAAGAAGCCTAGTGATGTTATTCCCAAGTTATCATCATATGAAAATATACAATACTTCAATTAGTCATATTCTTAACCCTTAGATATCTTTTATCTTGATTATAGCAACACATATACATCTGTCACATGTTTAATTGATCTTGAACCAGTATTAGGCTTTGTGATCAAGTACTTAACACATAATATTCATTATAACTATGATAACTCAATAACCCCTTCAATCTCACCATAAGAGAGCTATATAATCATATTATGTATCTCATTGTGTTATTTTTGTGTAATTTATCTTTAAGGAAATAAAATTAGATTATTCAGCTACCTAAATTAAATAACTATATCTAAGTGTTCCACTAACTCTATTATTGTAGTAGTAGTAGAATGCATGCAATAATAAGATAATAGCATATGTTCCAATATGAAGAGCATTCAATTACATTATCTAAATTATTAAAGCTCACTTTCTATACACTTGCATCATTTTCAAGGGCCAACGATCTATAGAACTTTGTTGTTTAATTTAATAAAATATCTTCTTGATATACACATCCATTTATATATTAGTGTTCACAAACCCAAAGATATCATATGTTCAATAATTTATTTGAATGAAAGTATAAAATATAATATTAATATATGTCATAATATTATGCATATCTATTATCATAAATATGATTGGTTTCTATTTCTTGCTATTAAAACCTATTAGAATCTATTTCTTTTCTTCAAGTTATCTTGACTCATGGTATTCTTCTATCACCTCCATACATTTTATAGTTATTATAATTTAATTATGACTGTAAAATCTGAATGAATAAGCATAATTGGCATAGTATTGGGGATTAAGACTACTTGATGTAACATATAAAATTTGGCACAAGAAGGACTCCCTAAATAAGATTTGTGTAATGTGGTAAAGCGAGATCCTAAGGCCAAATTTATGTTTTCTTACACTTAATTTTTATGATAAAATAGCTTGAGGAACATGTAAGAAATAAATGTATAAGATACCTACCTCAAAACATAGTAGATCTGGAAAAACTCATTTTCTAAGGTCTGTATTGAGCTTTTGGAAAATATGGCAATTGATCCCAAACCGGAACGCAAAGACGAACAAAACCCAGAAATATTTTTCCGTTTTGATGTCGTCTTATGAAAAAGGTCAACCTTGACCCACAAATGTCACTCCTAACCCAATAATGTCGACCCTGACCTACGCAGTGTCGACAGAAAATATGTTTGCGAATCTCGAAAGTTTGTTGAAAAGGGTATCCAAATCTGGTCTCAGATCTGTTGTCTTGCATTTGTAACTCCCAAAAATAGAACCTACAAATATCTGGAAAGAGGGATTTTGGGGTGGCTATATAGGGTTTTGCCTTAGTCAAACCCCCGTTTTAGTGATCTCCACCTCCACGAATAGTCGAATATAGAATGTAATGTGTGTGTGTGTGTATTGATTTCTTGAAAAGAGCTTTTAGACATGCAATATCAAGATCTAACCTTCTAGATTAACAATCCTAACATAACATGAAAATGAGAAAGCAATGCATAGATTTGAATATGACAAAGAAAGCATACCAAGCCCCCAAGGCTAAAGTATTCCCATCAACTCACAATCTGTAATTCCTACCCCATGATGATGTCCTTTGAATGTTTGAATGTTGTGAATAGTAGATCTAAAGAGAGAGCCTTCTTACTTTAATGAAAATCCACCATAGTCATGTCCTCAAAGTGCTTATTGAAGATGATGATATATGTCCTCCTATTATATTCTTCTATATTATCCTCTTGCTTGCTTGCCTCATCATTCCATCATGTAATCTCCCGATTTCATTTCATGATCAAATGAAGGCAAAAGAGAGTGTTTATATAGAGATCTCAACATAGGCCTCCTAGGGCAATGCAAGGGATCCAAATTCAGATTTTTCCTTGAATCATGGTCCAATCACATTTTCCATCAAAGGAGAAAACATATTAATTCAAATATTGGAGAAAACACTTCCGCATTCAAACCCGGGGACCCATTTTAAGTTTCGGGCCCCGATAAGCTCCAAATTTGAAAGCGGGGACCTCAACCTAGAAAAGTTCTATGTCAACCTTGACCCTGACCTAGGTCAAGGTCGACCTTGACCCTAACCTAAGGTTTCAAGTAGGTCACTAGAAAGTTGGAGAAAGGTTTCCAGATCAGTCGAGGACCTAGAAAGGTAGGGGAATGTGCCAGAGTGTTCAAGGAGGCCTAAAGGCCCAGAGAGAGAGAGTAGGATGAGGCCCAAGAGGACCAATACAAAGATCATACCTAGAGAGAAGAGCCATGGAGAGAGAAATCTAGGAGAATCCACAAGATCCTAACCCTAATTTCATCTACACATGTATAATCAAGCACCAATGCAAATCTAATATGACAACCATACTAAATGAGGGTGCTAAGTCTATCAAAATGGAAGTGCTTCCATTTTAAGATGATACATTTATCCCCCACTTTAGCTTAGATATGATACTACGTGAATATGCAAGATAAAGTCAGAAAACATCATAAAGTATAAAAAGGATATAGCTAAGTCCTCCATGCGAAGATCCTGCAAGAAACCATTAGTATCTGCAACCTACAACACATGAGGTTAATGAAAATCTAGAGAGAACCTAAGTCTTACTATGATGATCTTTAGAAGTATATAGAGCCCCTTATTCCCCCCTGATTTGGCTTACTAATTTATGGAAGGTGAAACAGGGTGATAAGGTGATTACTATATACTAAATATGCAATTTGTTGAAAAAGTCCTTTCCTAAACTAGTTAGAAGGGTCCTAAACTTTCCTAAACTAATTTAAGAGGTTATGTATCTGAATCACAATTCCAACGCCTCTAATGGCACTAAAAACGGAGCTACCAAACTCAAGCTATGATGAAAAGAATAGATGTCTATCTAAATGCATATAAAGGAAAAATTCGAATTTAACCTAAATAGTCTCAAATGAAACCCTAGTAAAACCCTAATTTACTATCTATAAATAGGAGAAAGAGACACTTACTATCTCATTCTTACCATTTGTAGAGTTTGGGGAAGGAGATAGGATGCCGAAGAGAGAGGAGTTTCGAGCGAGCCGCATGGAGGTCCTGAGGGAGTGCCTAGCCAGCCGACAGCCACTGCCTGAGGTATGCTCCTATTTCCAGTACCTCTGATTGAAATTTTGATGTTTTTATAGGGAAGGTTGACCCTGACCCAATAAGGTCAACCCTGACCTCGTAAGGTCGACCCTGACCCATAAAGGTTGACCCTGACTAGGGAGGTCAACCTTGACCAGGTCAGTTGGGTACATCACATGTTTGATGCAGAAGTACTGATATAAACCATACTTGTGCTTGCAGGATCCAGTCCATCTTTGAGAGCATCCCTTTGGAAGGTTACTATTATCTGTTAGAGGGAGTGTTGTCAAGCTACAGTAGGATGAGATACATTTATTGAGAAACGTAGGATTATACTAGGTAGCAGTCCTACCACAGCTGAGATTCCATCGTCCTATGATATCGGCCCTGGTAGAGAGATGGGACGAGGATACATGTTCTTCCCATCTTCCATGAGGAGAGATCACAATCACACTAGAGGATGTGTATAGGATCTTGCGGCTTCTAGTTTGAGGTGAGCCTGTTAGACTGAGAGGACCATGGGGTTCATCTAAGGTTTTTGCAGATATGGAGTATTGTTTGGGATGAGTAGCACAGATGAGGACCTGATCAGATCAGATATCTTTGGAAGCCATACTAGCAGGTCTGACACCCTTGGTATAGAGAGTGATGTTGTGTATACTTTCTTTGGTTGTAGTGCCCAACACAAAGGGTACAGTGTTTTAGTGCCATTCACCCATCTTGTACGTAGGATGGAGAGTGATAGGGTCACTTTCGCATGGGGCTGCAGTATGTTAGCCCATCTTTATCATGATCTGAGTCAGATAGTGAGGTACTAGTAGGAGAGTCTGATGGTGTGCACCCTGCTACAGGTTTGGATGTTTGAGCATTATACATGTACATGACCACAGGGTACTCCTATGATGGTAGATGTGATCACACCTAGAGCCTTTGCATATCCACTGGCAGATGTCTGGCAGCACAGAGATATCCTCTTTTGGAAGGTATGCTTTGACCGTATCCCAGGTATAGATTTGATATGGAGACCTCACTATGAGATGGTAGAGTGGCCGGATACTCGACATCAATTGAGATACTCACAGTAGCATAAGCTGTTGGAAGGTCCAACTAATCATGTCATGATGCCATATTATTATGATAGAGTGATGAAACAGTTTGGTTTGGTATAGGGGGTTCCTTGTACAGTACCTCGATACGCATATCCTACAAGATACTATTAGAGACCTGGCACCATACATCGATCAATAGTAGCTGATATTGTGGACAGTGAGACAGATGAGACTGAGGATATAGAGGTAGCTGCTAAGATATCCTATGCCGGTGTTAGTAGAGAGTATATCAGATACTGGAGTTTATAGGGTACCCATCCTATCTTCCTGGATGACTACCCTACAAGTGATCTAGGTCCTTCAGAGGGGAATCACTAAGGAGATGACATACCAGTAGGAGAGGAGGAGGAGGATCAGAGAGATGAGGAGGAACCTCCCCTTGGGGGAGATCCTATGGAGGAGGAGAGAGTAGAGGAAGAAGCAGTAGAGATGCCCCCAGGTCATGGTACAAACACCAGTGATCATCCAGTCTATGTTACACCCTTGAGATCACAGTGACCTCCTTGAGCACATAAAAAGACACCACCTCTGAGACCCAGACAGAGTGAGCGAGGGGAAAGTAGTCACTCCATGCCCCCACCATCTAGACCTTTTAGTGATGTCCATGTTGGAGATCCAGGTATGATATAGCTTTAGAATGTCTTTGAATAATGATTTTATCTAAGAAGAATAAATTTAGTAAGCTTTTCATTTTGAATTTTTTAGGAAGTGTAGCAGAGTGGAGGAGCTTTGCATCTAAGGTTCTGAAGGATACATGTATATCCTACCGCTTGCGAGCTAGTGAGAGAGAGTCTCGTGAAGGACAAAGGGATCCTGGAAGACATGTAGATATCTTCCTGAGTGTGTGGTGAGAGTTGAGGTTATGCAAAGAGAGCGAAGAGAAACTGATGGCTAATGTGCAAAGAGCTCATAAGCAGATCTAGGAGATGAGCATATCAAGGAGTCACACACAGACTACCATTCTAAAATCCTCAGCCTCATACCATAGATCTGAGAGATTTGGGAGCCACCGACCTTCAAAGTATAGAGATTGATAGATATGGCACCTTGTGCCACATATGTACTAGACTCAAAAAAGTTTTATTTATACAAAAAACTTTGTTCTGGAACAATTAGTTCTATGGTTGATTACTTTTTACTTTCATCAATGCATAAAACTTAATAAAATAAAGAGGAAAGGAAAATATGTATGAATGCATTCTAAATTACATAACTTATAAAATAATTATTCTATAAGGAACACATACACACATAAAGAAATGATGTTTTAAGGATAATAATGTTTGAGATGCATGATAT
>MU223050.1:50706-70699 GCA_018584345.1 Thuja plicata | reverse complement strand
ATCTCTCATTGTATGGTTTATTGGCAAGGTCATGAGTTTATAGCTCTAGCTGAGAGCAATTTTACAAATCTTGCAACTTCATGCATAGAGAGCTATGGATCGATTTGTGAGGGCTCATTCTTGAGTTCCCTTGCATGTAAGGATTCATAGAAGTGCACTACTTTTGTGTGTACATAGTGAAGAGGGATAGCTTCTACCCATTTCATAAAATAATCTGTAGCCATGAGAATGTACGTAGGTCCTTGAGAAGAAGCTGGTGAGATTATTCCAATAAGGTGAAAACCCCAAATGCTAAAAGGCCACGGAGCAACTTGATTACGAAGCTCACGTGCAGGAGCATGGATTAAATTACCATGTTGTTGACACTGAGGACACTTTTTGACAAATGTGAAAGAATCTTGTTCCATTTTTTGCCAGTAGTATCCCATTCTGAGGAGTTTATTGACTAAAGATTTCCCACCAAAATGCACCCCACAAGAACCAGTGAGCTTCAGCTAAAGCTACAGGTACTTCAGTTTTGTTAAGACATCATAATAGTAAACCGTTGTAAGAACATTTATAAAGTGTTTCTCCTAAAATAATATAACAGGCTACAAGCTTTCTAATATGATTACATGTGTTCTGTGTTGCTGGCTCTAGGAAAGTATTATTTTTCAAAAAATGAAAAATATGTGAATACCATTCATCTGAATGAAAATTACAACAATCCATAGTAATCCTATCAGAAATTGCAAGGATTTTAAGAGTGTGTATAGTAAATTGAAAGTCTTCCTTGTTATTCTCAAGGCAAATCAGAGAAGTTACGCTTGCCATGGCATCCGCATGTCAATTATCTTTCCTAGGTAAAGTTTGAATTGTATAAGAAGAGAATTGTGACAGAATATCCAAATCCAAATCATGATATTGTGCCATCTTATCATTCTTAGTTTGATAACCTCCTTTGATTTGTTCCACAATCAATTGTGAATCCCCGTAAATTTCTAAATTTTTAATCTATAGAGATAAAGCTGCCCATAAACCATCAATAAGAGCTTTATACTCCGCAATATTGTTAGTACAAGGAAAAGTTAATTTATATGACATAGGGATTGGTTTCTTCAAAGGAGGGATCAAGATAATGCCCACCCTAGAACCTGTCTTACATCTAGAGCCATCAAAATATAACTCCCAAATATCATCTTGTTTGATTGCAAGTATATTCTCATCGGGGAATTCTACTGAGGTAATAGTTGTATTAGAATAAGGACAAGGAGCTTCAGCTAAATAATCAGTTAAAGCTTGTCCTTTAATTGATTTTTGAAGAATGAAATTAAGATCAAATTTTGTGAGCAACATTACCCATTTTGCTAATCGACCAGAGAGATCAGTTTTTGAGAATAGGTGTTTTAAAGGATCGAATTTAACAATCACATTGCTTCAACATTGAGTAAATAATGCCAGATTTTTTGACAAGCATAAAATAAAGCCAAGCATTGTTGTTCTAGTTGAGTATACCGTGTTTCATAATCCAACAAGGTTTGACTAATATAGTATAGTGGTCTTTCCTTTCCGTCATTTTCATGTTGAACCAAAAATGCACTCACAGCATTAGATGTAGCAGAAGTATATAGATAAAAGGGTTTATTGAATTGAGCAGGTTGTAAGATAGGAGGATTAGCAAGATATTCTTTAAATTTCTCAAAAGACTTCTTGCATTCCTAGTTCCAAGAAAAAGTAGTATCTTTTTGAGTAAAGAAGTAAAAGGAACAGTCCTATCGGCCAAGTTAGAAACAAAGCGACGAATAGATTGTATTTTACCTTGTAAACTACGTAATTGAGAAATATTCTTAGGAGGCATGTTAACAATAGCATCAATCTTCTCAGTGTCAACTTCTATGCCTCGCTTGGAAATAATTTTCCTGAATCAACTCCAAAAGCACATTTCTTAGGATTTAACCTCATGTTATAATTCCTAATTCTTTCAAATATTTGTCTTAAAATGAAAACATGATATTTTCTTTGTATAGACTTTGCCAAGATATCATCCACGTAATCTTCCAAAATCTTATGAATGTAATCATGAAAAATCAAAGTCATGGCACGTTGATAAGTAGCTTCCACATTTATTAATCCAAAAGGCATCATGACCCAATAGAATGTCCCCCAAGGTGTAATAAATGTGGTTTTAAGTTGATCCTCGGTAGGAATAAAGATTTGGTTATAACCTGAAAATCCATCCATAAAAGACAATAATGCATGACCCACTGTTGAATCCACAATCATGTCAATATTAGGTAGTGGGAAGTCATCTTTTAAGGATGCTTTATTTAAATCATGAAAACTAGTGCACATTTGTATTTTATTTCCTCCTTTAGAAACAACCACAATATTGGAAATCCATTCAGAATAATCAATAAAGCGGATGAATCCTGCACCTAGTAATTTTTCAATTTCAGCTTTTACCAGTAAAGTGATGCTAGGATTCATCTTACAAATATTTTGTTTTGCAGGTTTAGCATTGGGCTTAAGGACAATATTGTGAGTGATGATTTTGAGGTCTATACCTGGCATATCTGAATATGTCCAAGCAAAGATATCTTTATATTCAAGAAAGAGAGAAACCAATTGATCATGCTCATCTTGACTCAAACACTTCCCAATTTTGATTTTCCTTTCAACATCATTCTCATCCACTTGAATGTCAATGGTCTCAGTTATTAATAAGTTACTCTGTGTAGGAGCATCTATTAGTAAAGGGGAGATATCTGATTCCTCATATTTTCTGAAATAGGCTTCACTATTGAGGCAATACTATTTTCTTCTTTTATGATGAAATGTAGATAGATCTTGATAAGCTCCTAAAAATTCAGCAAGAGCTTCATCCTTAGGAAAGATGTCCAATCTGGGCTTTTGATCCATGTCAAGGAGAAGCGGATTAACCAATTTCAAATGTCCACCACAAATATGATTAACATTAAGAGGAAAAACTGATGGTTGCCTATAAGGATTAAACCCTAACCCATAAGTGTAATCACCACCTTCATTATCCAGGGGTACTTGTATACCTTGTTTGTACTTACCACAACCTTTCCCATTAAATCTGGCTTTCCTGAGTAAATGGTAACTAGAATCGCACCTATCAGCCATATCAGATTGAGTTAAAGGAGTAGCATATGTCACAATGTCATAGCAATCTGGTTTTATTGTCTCAATTGTTTCATCACAAGAAGCAGCAACAAAGTTACTTTTTAATGCCTCAGAAAGCGGAGAGGGAATAAAAACTTATTTTTCAAACTCAGTATGTTCTTTCATCCATTCCAAATCTGATACTTTATATTCTCCTATGAAAGTAGGATTAAAATCCAATGTTCCCAAATCATCTTCCGTCAAGGAGGAAGATGGAATCTCATCTTGTTTTACCTTAAGTGGTTGTTCGGGTTGTTTGACTGGTTGTATAGGCTTAGGAACCTTAGCATATTCTATGTTTAAGCAGGGATTGGGTTCATCATCCGCATGTAGTGTGTACATTAGATTGTTGTATATGAACCTAACCTTGTGATGAAGAGTAGAAGGAACCGCATGCATAGTATGTAACCAAGGTCTTCCTAATAGAAGGTTATAATTGAGTGGTCTAGGCATAACATGGATAGGAGTAGAAAGAAGCATAGGACCAACTTTAATGGGTAGTGTAATAATTCCCAAAGTTTTCTTTGCAATGTTATCAAATCCACGAATAGGAATACTATCTAGTTGAATGGTTGTAAGATTGGCTTTAATTGCCTTAAGCATATCCATGCTACAAACATTAAGCCTAGATCCATTATCAATCAATGTTCTGTGAATGATACTCTGATTAATAGAGACAACAACCATAAGAGCATCATATTGATTCTGCACCTTGACGGTAGGTAAATCTTTATCAGAGAACACAATTTGAGGTACAGAAGGCATAGTATGCATGCACTCCAGAAATGAATTAATGTTCTCTTGATTAGGAGGTGTAGTAGGGAGAGTGGATAAAGCTTTCTACAACACCTCATGGTATGTAGGAGAATTTTGAAGTAATTCCCATAAAGATATCTTAGCCAGAGTAGCGCGTAACTATTCCACTAAGTCATATTCCTTAAAGGAAGAAGGTAACCTAGGTGCTTGAGGAAGCACGGGTTGAGAAGGGGGTAAAGTTGCTAGGACACTAGGTTGAGGATTATTTCGTGTGTGATAAGCATGTGAAATAGAATTCATGTTATCAAAGAAATCCAAGGGATCTCTGGGTTTTCCCTTAACAGTTATTCAAGGACATCCTTTTACCTTCATCAAAGGTTTAGGGAATATCACTTTAGGTGTCTCGATATTGCAAATAGAGGAATATGAAGGTAACCATGCATACACTATATGGTAAAAGTCAATTGAAGAGGTTGTGGAGGAGGATGAAATAGGAAGGGGATCCATGGGGATCTCATTCGAACCATTTGCATGCTCACTTCCATGTACCTCATTAAGGGATCTATCCTTTTGTGCAACAAAATCCTCATCAAAGTATTCAAAATAAAAATCATACATGTTCAAACACTACAAGCATGAAAAATGTAAATGTTTTTGTATTTTTAATGTAATTTTGTAATTTTTATGAATTTTTTGAAATATAAATGCAAGAGCATAAAAGAAAGTCTACTTCTATATGCATGCAAAATCTAATGTGAAATGTAAATCTAACGCCAATGTAAAAGAAAGAGTTGTCTATCGTGGGTTCACCAAAATGTAACATATAAAATTTAGCACAAGAAGGACTCCCTAAATAAGATTTGTGTAATGTGGTAAAGCGAGATCCTAAGGCCAAATTTATGTTTTCTTACACTTAATTATTATGATAAAATAGCTTGAGGAACATGTAAGAAATAAATGGATAAGATACCTACCTCGTAACATAGTAGATCTGAAAAACTCATTTTTTGAGTTCTGTATTGAGTTTCTGGAAAATCTAACAATTGATCCCGAACTGGAACATAGAGACAAACAAAACCCAGAAATATTTTTTCATTCTGATGTTGTCTTATGAAAAAGGTTGACCTTGACCCACAAATGTCACCCCTGACCCAATAATGTCGACCCTTACCTGCGCAGTGTTGACAGAAAATCTGTTTATGGATCTCGGAAGTTCACTGAAAAGGGTATCCAAATCTGATCTCAGATTTGTTGTCCTGCACCTGTAACTCCCAAAAATAGCACCTACAAATATCTGAAAAGAGGGATTTTGGGGTGGCTATATAGGGTTTTTCCTTAGTCAAACCCCCATTTTGGTGATCTCCACCTCCACGAGTAGCCGAATATAGAATGTAATGTGTGTGTGTATTGATTTCTTTAAAAGAGCTTTTAGACATGCAATATCAAGATCTAACCTTCTAGATTAACAATCCTAACATAACATGGAAATGAGAAAGCAATGCATAGATTTGAATATGACAAAGAAAGCATACCAAGCCCCCAAGGCTAAAGTATTCCCATCAACTCACAATCCGTAATTCCTACCCCATGATGATGTCCTTTGAATGTTTGAATGTTGTGAATAGTAGATCTAAAGAGAGAGCCTTCTTGCTTCAATGAAAATTCACCATAGTCTTGTCCTCAAAGTGCTTGATTGAAGATGATGATATATGTCCTCCTAGTATGTTCTTCTATATCATCCTCTTGCTTGCTTGCCTCATCATTCCATCATGTAATCTCCTGATTTCGTTTCATGATCAAATGAAGGCAAAAGAGAGTGTTTATATAGAGATCTCAACATAGGCCTCCTAGGGCAATGCAAGGGATCCAAATTCAAATTTTTCCTTGAATCATGGTCCAATCACATTTTCCAACTAAGAAGAAAACATATTAATTCAAATATCGGAGAAAACACTTCCGCATCCGAACCCGGGGACCCATTTTAAGTTTCGGGCCCCGATAAGCTCCAGATTTGAAAGCGGGGACCTCCACCTGGCAAAGGTCTATGTTGACCTTGAACCTAACCTAGGTCAGGGTCAACCTTGACCCTGACCTGAGGTTTCAGGTAGGTCACCAGAAAGTTTCAGAAAGGTTTCCAGATCAGTCGGGGACCTAGAAATGTAGGGGAATGTGCCAGAGTGTTTAAGGAGGCCTAGAGGCCTAGAGAGAGAATAGGATGAGGCCCAAGAGCACCAATACTTAGATCCTACCTAGAGAGAATAACCATGGAGAGAGAAATCTAGGAGAACCCACAAGATCCTAACCCTAATTTCATCTACACGTGTATAATCAAGCACCGATGCAAATCTAATATGCCAACCATACTAAATGAGGGTGCTAAGTCTATCAAAATGGAAGTGCTTCCATTTTAAGATGATAGACTTGATAATTGAAATAATTGACTATAAAATGTATAAATGATTCATTTCTATATACATGAAATATGAATCCTTCTCCATTGTTTACTAAAGACTCCTCTAGGTAGGGATCCCTATGTAAAAAAAAATGCCATACCATTGCACACATAAAAATAAATATCAAAATAAGAGAAACTTACCTAGAAAAGGTCTTAGCATAAGTACTCGATTAAATTCATATTTTATTAAAACACACATATGTCCTCCAATTATCTCTTTTAAACATCTTGTCATTCTAGTAAACCTAAATGTCCTATATCTCTTACTTAACTCGTTGGTTACTAAAAACTAGGAGATGGGAAAACTAGATTAAATTATACTTGCATTATTTGAACTAATGAGATTTAAGACATACTAATGATTCTCTATTTCATTACAACAACATTTTCATTTTTCTGTTGAGTATACTACATATCACCAATCGATTAAGTAACACTTTAATACTCTTTAGTTAAAAAATCATATTTTCTTTCTACATTTTTCTCTTTTTTCCCTTTGCCAGAGTAATACAAATATGTTCTTTCCAATTACATGATTCAATAATAAGAAATTATGTTGAATCTTTTGAGAGATATCGTCTAATACATCTTAAAAGGGTTATGTATGTTAGAATTGTCAGGTTCAATGTGAGGTAAGGAAATAATAAGGGGGTTAAACTTGAAGGATATTTTTTCTTACATCTTTCGATGTATGTGTAACTCATTTTCAATCTTCTATAAAATGTATGTTTAGTTCTCAAGAATAGTAAGCTATCATTAGAGCTATATAATAGAAAATAAATGGGATTTATCATAGAATGAGTACATTACTAATGTATTTGACCTAGTCTATAATTGTATCTCTTCAAATATCCTATTAAGCTTTATAGGAATATCCATGTTGGTATTATAGAGCCAAAAGTGTAGCTGAGTGACCCCCTCTTTTTAGTTTTTTAATTATTTTTTTAGATGAGCGACTCATTATTTAATTAATCTCACAATTATCTACAATTGCATCATGGGTCAACCCTTATTATCAACTAACATAGCTCCATGGATCTAGTTCTAAAGTTTATTCTACAGGATTGAAATGCCAACATCACTATTGACAAGTTGGTGGGATCTTCTACCAAAGGCAGAAATTCATTTGATCCATATATGACATAGCATTAGATATTAGATATCTAAAGCATTTATTAGACAATAGATAAAATGATGTTGCAACTTGGGCTATTCTTTACAAATGAATTTAAAGAATTTAAATTATTAATAGTGGATTCTATTAAGTACAATGCAACTAAAAGAACTAGTAAATATTGTATTAAGTGACTGGAGAAAGTTGTGTTTGAAGAAAACCTTATATGAACATGTATAAAATGAAGGGTTATCTAATTCTATCATATTTTTTCTCAAAGTCAATTTTGGCAATTACCACTTGTGCCATGCCCAAAACTAGGGCAAAAGCACACAAATAATTTTTTTTAAATAGTATAAACTATGATGGCACCATTAGTACATAATACATTGCGGAAAGGTGATGACAAGGTGAGATTATTTTTCAAGTTGCAAGATCGAGACTTAGATTTATTTTGGATCACAACAAGGCAGATGCAGACTTAGTAATTTCAACTCGTTACACGGATAGAGTCTTTACGATTGCATTGCAGGACACTTGGGTCGGGTTGTTTAAATTCTAGTTTTAGGTTTACATAATATGTGGCATAAGATCGTAATCCTTTTGTTAAGTACATAGGTAAGGGTGTGTGCACCAAGTTGTGGACCAAAAAATTGGACACATCTTTAAAAACAATTCAAATTTCATATAACCCGATCGGGTTATTGAAAATTTGAAATTTTTTTAGGGTTTGTAACCAAGCCATAACCCGATCAGATTTTGAAAAGCAAAAAGTACTTCAAAACCCAATCGGGCTTTGAAAAGAAAAAAGTACTTCAAAACCTTATTGGGTTTTGAAAAGCAAAAAGTTCTTCAAAACCCGATCAGTTTTTGAAGAAGTAAAACTTTCTCCATAACCTGAGTGGGTTTTGAAGAAATAAAAATAGGCTTTACTCTGGAAGCCATAACTTCCACATATGGAGTCTGATTGACTCCGTTCAAAAAGCGTTGGAAAGATATTGAGATGATCTAACACATTATTAACCTATTATCATCTTTAGGCATCAACATTTTTTTCCATACATTTGAACCAAGTAAGGTATAAAATAGACACACATTATTGCCCATACATGCAACCTATAGGAAAATTAGTATGCTCTCTCTCTCTCTCTCCAAATATGAGAGAGAGAGTTTTTGAGAGAGAGAAAAAGAGAGATTCGTATACAATTCATGTATGGACAATAATGAGTACCTATTTTATACCTTACTTTTCAAATGGATGGTAGAAAAACTGTTGATGCCTAAAGATGATAATTGGTTAATAAAAAGTTAGATTGTCTCAAGACATTTCCTACACATTTTGAACGGATTCAATCAGATTCTATGTGGAAGTTATGGCTTCTGTAGCAAAGCCTATTTTAGTTTCTTCAAAGCCCGATCGGGTTATGGAGAATAAAATGCGTAAGTTTTACCTCTCTCTCTCATATTGGGAGTGGGAGATAATATGAGAGAGAGAGAGAGTGATAGAGAGAGAGTGAGAGAGAGAGAGAGAAGTAAAACTTATGCATTTCATTCTCCATAACCCGATCAAGTTTTGAAGAAACTAAAATAAGCTTTGCTCTGGAAATCATAACTTCCACATATAGAGTCTGAATGAATCCATTCAAAAAGCATAAGAAAGATCTTGAGACGGTCTAACACATTATTAACCTATGATCATCTTTAGTTATCAAAATTTTTTCTAGCATCTATTTGAATCAAGTAAGGTATAAAATAAGTACTCATTATTGTCCATACATGTAATGTATAGGAAACTTAGTATGCTCTCTCTCTCTCTCTAAAAATGAGAGAGAGAGAGAGAGAGAGATTTTCCTATACATTGTACATATGGAAAATAATGAGTACCTATTTTATACCTTACTTGATTCAAATGGATGGTAAAAAAAATGTTGATGCCTAAAGATGATCATAGGTTAATAAAAAGTTAGATCATCTCAAGACCTTTCCTACACATTTTTAACGGAGTCAATCAGACTCCATATGTGGAAGTTATGGCTTCCATAGCAAAGCCTATTTTAGTTTCTTCAAAACCCGATCGGGTTATGGAGAANNNCATATTGGGAGTTGAGAGTGGGAGATAATATCAAAGAGAGAGAGAGGTAAAACTTATGCATTTCATTCTCCATAACCCGATCGGGTTTTGAAGAAACTAAAATAGGCTTTGCTCTGGAAGCCATAACTTCTACATACAGAGTCTGATTGACTCCGTTCAAAAAGCATAGGAAAGATCTTGAGATGATCTAACACATTATTAACCTATGATCATCTTTAGACATCAAAATCTTTCTACCATCCACTTGAATCAAGTAATGTATAAAATAGGTACTCATTATTGTCCATACATGTAATGTATAGGAAAATTAGTATGCTCTTTCTCTCTCCCAAACTCTCTCTCTTTCTCTCATATTTGGAGAGAGAGAGAGAGAGAGTATACTTATTTTCCTATATGTTGCATGTATGGGCAATAATGAGTGCCTATTTTATACCTTACTTGATTCAAATGGATGGAAAAAAAATGTTGATGTCTATAGATTATCATAGGTTAATAATGTGTTAGATCATCTCAATATCTTTTCAACACTTTTTTAACGGAGTCAATCGGACTCCGTATGTGGAAGTTATGGCTTCCGAAGTAAAGCCTATTTTTGTTTCTTCAAAACCCGCTCGGGTTATGGAGAAAGTTTTACTTCTTCAAAACCTGATCAAGTTTTGAAGTACATTTTGCTTTTCATAACCCAATCGGGTTATTTGAAATTTAGAAACCCGGTCGGGTTATGGCTTGGCAAGAGCTTGGAGGCTCATTTTCCCTCCATTTTTGTACTTTTAGACATTTTTTCATCTTGTAAGATGCATTCTCGACTTTATCTTCATCGAATTTGCAATTTGTCAATTGGGTATCTTTATAATTTTCACCATAATCTCATGTGTCTTCTTAGCTTTCTAACCATATAATTTTTTCTATTTTTGGACAACATTAGCATAGTAAACTTTAATTTTCTTTATCAGTGGCTTGATTGTCCTCACAGACATATGTCTACTATTTATTTAATAACTTTTGATATACTTAATCAAATTAAAAATAAATTCTATATTATTTTTCTACACTTGATTCTATACACTTTTAAAAAAAGGCTTTCATTTTTTATTATTTTGATGCAAGTGATGCCTAGCGCACGAACAGGTGCCAAATGTTGAGGATATGAAAACTTCAAAAAATACAAAAAATAAAATAATCATCAAAAAATTATAAAAAAATACACAACTTCTAGATCTCACTCTTACCTATCATCCTACAAAAGGGATTTAAAAAATACTCAATATAACTATATATTTTGTACTGCGCACAGAAATAGCTATGTTATGTTTTTCCTAAAAAATCAGGAACATATTTTTGTGCGCGCGAGATTTGACCCTCTTAATATTATCAGTTTTTAAAAACAATTAGTGTTTTAGAAACTAGATTCAGAGTACTACAATTTTATTTTACACATCTTCTTATTTTGAGTGCATGACCCTCAAACGTCTGTTTCAAGATAAGGTTTACCCGATTTTAGAGAAAATGTGTCCACTTATACCCCCTTTTTTGGTCCACAACTTGGTGCACACTCGTAAGTTTAGTTGATCTAGCATTACTTGAATCCTCAATCCTAATGGTAACATGGTCCGTTTAGATCTAATATATATTACACTATCATCATTTAGTTATTTACGTCACTCAATGTATCTTTAAACGTGGTCCTAGGGCACAACCTAGTTAACTAAATAAAAACCTTTTTAGATAACCTCTCAACCTTAATATTAACAATCAATTTAATTAACCCCATATGATATTATTAAATTCCTAAACGAAATCCAAATTTCATTATTCTACCTCCATTAGATTTTACTAACATAATTAATAAAAAGGTTCGCACAAGACAACAATCTTATCTAATTTTAATACGAAAAAGATGCATTTAAAATTTCTTAAGATTTAACATAAATTTTATAACTAAATGATAACTACAATAATGACATTCTAAGGCACTCTTTTTATTCAGAAAGAGAATCTTAAATTTTAATTACACACACGTTATTTAAATAATTCATAACTCAATTAATTACCAAGAATGATTTATATCATACCCCCTAACTATACTTAAAACATGTATTCCTATACTTAACCCATTAATAAATAAATAAATAAAACTATTAAATTCTACCATATATAAAATAAAATAAAAACATAATTCATTTAACATTACTAAACTATAAAATTAATTACAACTAAGCTTATTAATAATTTCTAAGCTACCTTAACACTACTAACATACCTACTAACCTATCTAACCATCCTATCACCCCCTCTCCCCTAGCCCATGGCCCACTTGCCAAGTGGGTGGGGTGATGTGACAAGAGGTCAAAACATCCCCCAAGATAAAAATTTAGAAATTCATGGGAGGAGACTCAAGTTTTTTTATGGGGTCCACAAACATTTAAACCAAACTCATGGTGCAAAGTTGGGAAGTGGAGAAAATCCCCAAGTTGGTGATGTGACAATGACAACTTGGCACCAAACAAGAAATTTGCATGGCATAAGAGGTCAACACGCTAGTTAAAAAAAAAATTAAAATTTTTTATTTAAACACATTCCCCAAGGAAACCTCTACCCTATGCAAAGTGGGGAGTTCTTCCTTTTGAATTGACATGTTTGCATACATGTAAAGTAAGCAACAAGGTAAGCTTTTTTTAAATAAAGTTTCTTCATCATCTTTTTTTTGTTTAAAAATTTTAAACTAAGATAAGTCAAATCCATTCACCCATGTGGAGGCTAAATAGATGTGGGGCCCACTAAATAATAAAGTAACAAGTGCATGAAATAGAATATGTTCTTCTTTTATAATTTAGTTTTATTAATCCAAGGATACACAACCCAAGAGTGATTAGGGGGAGATTAGTATCCTAACTCCTAACTAAGTAAGAGAATGAAATATTCTCTGTGGTAAAAAGGAATAAATCATTTCTCATACAATTTCCAGAGAACATTTTGGCCCTCTTAAAAATCTGGAAGTGGTGTCTTTTTCTTTTTTTTTGTCTTTTTTTTTTACATTGCATTTCATTTATTTTTGCATTGTTGAAGTTAAATGTATTTAACATATATATTATTTATATATTACATTGAGTGGGTTATTTATAAGGTATTAGTAATAGGTAATTATTTATTTAGTGATATAATTAATTTAAAACTATTAAGTACAGTGCAACTAAAAGAACTAGTAAATATTGTATTAAGTGACTAGAGAAAGTTGTCTTTGAAGAAAACCTTATATGAACATGTATAAAATGAAGGGTTATCTAATTCTATCATATTTTTTCTCAAAGTCAATTTTGACAATGACCACTTGTGACAAGCCCAAAACTAGGGCAAAACCACATAGATATTTTAAAAAAAAATAGTATAAACAACTATGATGGCACCATTAGTACAGAATATGTTGCGGAAAGGTGACAACAAGGTGAGATTAGTTTTTGAGTTGCAAGGTCAAGACTTAGATTGATTTTGGATCACAACAAGGTGGATGCAAAGTCAGTAATTCCAACTCATTATACGGATAGAGACTCTACGGTTGCGCTGCAGGACACTTGGGTCGGGTTGTTTAAACTCTAGTTTTAGGTTTACATAAGATGTGGCATAAGATCATAATCCTTTTGTTAAGTACATAGCTAAGTTTAGTTGATCTAGCATCACTTGAATCCTCAATCCTAATGGTAACATGATCTGTTTAGATCTAATACATATTACACTCATCATTTAGTTATTTACGTCATTCATATATCTTTAAACATGGTCCTAGGGCACAACCTAGTTGACTAAATAAAAACCTTTTGAGATAACCTATCAACCTTAATATTAACAATTAATTTAATTAACCCCATCTGATATCATTAAATTCCTAAACAAAACCCAAATTTTATTATTCTATCTCCATTAGATTTTCCTAACATAATTAAAAATAAAGTTCTCACAAGACAACAATCTTATCTAATTTTAATACGAAAAAGATGCATTTAAAATTTCCTAAGATTTAACATAAATTTTACGACTAAATGATAACTACAATAATGACATTCTAATTCACTCTTTTTATTCGAAAAGAGAATCTTAAATTTTAATTACACACATTATTTAAATAATTCATAACTCAATTAATTACCAAGAACGATTTATATCATACCCCCTAACTATCCTTAAAACACTTATTCCTATATGCAACTTAATTCATTAATAAAAAAAACTATTAAATACTACCACATATATAAAAAAAATAAAAAAAAATTAAAAAAAACTCATTTAACATTACTAAATTTTTAAAAAGAAATAACTAAACTATAAAATTAATTACAACTAAACCTATTAATAATTCTGAAGCTACCTTAACACTATTAACATACCTACTAACCTATCTAACCATCCTATCTAACCATCCCATCACGCCTTCTCCCCTAGCCCATGGCCCACTTGCCAAGTGGGTGGGGTGATGTGACAAGAGGTCAAATTATCCCTCAAGATGAGAATTTTAAAATTCATGGGAGGAGACTCAAGTTTTTCTATGGGGTCCACAAACATTTAAACTAAACTCATGGTGCAAAGTTGGGAAGTGGAGAAAATCTCCAAGTTGGTGATGTGACAATGACAACTTGGCACCAAGGAAGAAATTTGCATGGCATAAGAGGTCAACATGCTAGTTAAAAAAAAATTAAAGTTTTTTTATTTAAACACATTCTCCAAGGAAACCTCTACCCTATGCAAAGTTGGGAGTTCTTCTTTTTGAATTGACATGTTTGCATACATGTAAAGTACACAACAAGGTAAGTTTTTTTTAAATAAAGTTTTTTCATCATCTTTTTTTTTTTATTTAAATGTTTTAAACTAAGACAAGTCAAATCCATTCGCCCATGTGGAGAGTGAAATGAATTTTTTTATAATTTAGTTTTATTAATCCAAGGTTACACAACCTAAAAGTGATTAGGGTGGTTAGTATTCTAACCCCTAACTACGCAAGAGAATGAAATATTCTCTGTGGTAAAAGGGAATAAGTCATTTCTCATACAATTTCTAGAGAGCATTTTGACTTTTAAAAGTTTGGAAGTGGTATTTTTTTTTTGCCTTTCTTTTTTTTTGACATTGCATTTCATTTATTTTTGCATTGTTGAAGTTGAATGTATTTAACATATATATATTATTTATGCATTACATTGAGTGGGTTATTTATAATCTATTGGTAATAGGTAATTATTTATTTAGTGATATAATCTATTTAAAACTATTAAGTACAACGCAACTAAAAGAATTACTAAATATTGTATTAAGTGACTGGAGAAAGTTGTGTTTGAAGAAAACCTTATATGAACATGTATAAAATGAAGGGTTATCTAATTATATCATATTTTTTCTCAAAATCAATTTTGAGAATGACCAATTGTGTCATGCCTAAAACTAGGGCAAAAGCACATAGACACTTTTTTTTTTAAACAGTATAAACAACTATGATGGCACCATTAGTATAGAATATGTTGCGGAAAGGTGACGACAAGGTGAGATTAGTTTTCGAGTTGCAAGGTCGAGACTTAGATTGATTTTAGATCACAACAAGGCAGATGCAGAGTCAATAATTCCAACTCATTATACAGATAGAGACTCTACGATTGCATTACAGGACACTTGGGTTAGGTTATTTAAACTCTAGTTTTAGGTTTACACAAGATGTGGCATAAGATCGTAATCATTTTGTTAAGTACATAGTTAAGTTCAGTTGATCTAGCATTACTTGAATCCTCAATCCTAATGGTAACATGATCCATTTAGATCTAATACATATTACACTATCATCATTTATTTATTTACGTCATTCAATGTATCTTTAAACATGGTCCTAGGGCACAACCTAGTTGACTAAATAAAAACATTTTTAGATAATCTATCAACCTTAATATTAGTAATCAGTTTAATTAACCCCATTCGATATCATTAAATTCCTAAACGAAACCCAATTTTCATTATTCTATCTCCATTAGATTTTCCTAACATAATTAAAAATAAAGTTTGCACAAGACAACAATCTTATCTAATTTTAATATGAAAAAGATGCATTTAAAATTTCTTACGATTTAACATAAATTTTACGACTAATGGATAACTACAATAATGACATTCTAATTCACTCTTTTTATTCAGAAAGAGAATCTTAAATTTTAGTTACACACGCGTTATTTAAATAATTCATAGCTCAATTAATTACCAAGAACCATTTATATCATACCCCCTAACTATCCTTAAAACACTTATTCCTATATGCAACTTAATCCATTAATAAAATAAATAAATAAAAACTATTAAATCCTACCTTATATATAAAAAATACATAAAACATAAGTCATTTAACATTACTAAACTTTTAAAAAGAAATAACTAAACTATAAAATTAATTACAACTAAACCTATTGATAATTCCTAAGCTACCTTAACACTACTAACCTACCTACTAACCTATCTAATCATTCTATCTAACCATCCTATCACCCCCTCTCCCCTAGCTCATGACCCACTTGCCAAGTGAGTGGGGTGATGTGACAAGAGGTCAAAACATCCCCCAAGATGAGAATTTCAAAATTTATGGGAGGAGACTCAAATTTTTTTATGGGGTCCACAAACATTTAAACCAAACTCATGGTGCAAAGTTGGGAAGTGGAGAAAATCCCCAAGTTGGTGATGTGACAATGACAACTTGGCACCAAGGAAGAAATTTGCATGGCATAAGAGGTCAACATGCTAGTTTAAAAAAAACTTAAAGTTTTTTATTTAAACATATTTCCCAAGAAAACCTCTACCATATACAAAGTGGGGAGTTCTTCCTTTTGAATTGACATGTTTGCATACATGTAAACTATGCAACAAGGTAAAAAAATTTTAAATAAAGTTTATTCATCATCTTTTTTTTTGTTTAAAAGTTTTAAACTAAGATAAGTCAAATTCATTCACCCATGTAGATGGTGAAATAGATGTGGGGCCCACTAAATAATGAGGTGACAAGTGCAGGAAATAGAATATGTTCTTTTTTTATAATTTAGTTTTATTCATCCAAGGTTACACAACCCAAGAGTGATTGGGGGATTAGTATCCTAACCCCTAACTAAGCAAGAGAATGTAATATTCTCTCTAGTTAAAAGGAATAAGTCATTTCTTATACAATTTTCAGAGAGCATTTTGGCTCTTTTAAAAATTTGGAAGTAGTGTTTTTTTTTTGTCTTTTTATTTTTTGACATTGCATTTCATTTATTTTTGCATTCTTGAAGTTGAATGTATTTAACATATATATTATTTATGCTTTACATTGAGTGGGTTATTTATAAGGTATTGGTAATAGGTAATTATTTATTTAGTGATATAATTGATTTACAACTATTATTGGGTGTGTGCACCAAGTTGTGGACCAAAAATGTGGACACATCTTTGAAAAAAAAATCAAATTTCATATAACCTGATCAGGTTATTGAATAACCCGATCAGGTTATTGAAATTTTAAAATTGTATTAGGCTTGGTAACCAAGCCTAGACAATATTATTTAAAAAATTAAACTTTCTAAGAACCTGATAGGGTTCTGAGATGTTTCAATTAACCCGATCGGGTTATTAGACATATAATATTTTCTAATAACCCGATCGGGTTCTAAGATGTTCCTAATAACCCGATCGGGTTATTAGATACATATTATTTTTTGGACAGCCCGCGGCTTAGGCTATTTCTAATGCCTAAACTGCAAAGCAGCAGAGCCTAGGAGACCAAAAACACCACAGAACCCAATTGAACTTTGAAGAAAATAATAAATCTTCAACAATTTGCACATTTCCAAGTAATGGCACCCCGTAAGAAAGGTATGTATTATTGTTTTTGTTATTTTTTGCATTTTGCATTTTGTTATCAAATTAGGTTATGATATTGATTTTTTATTTTCTATTAAATTAATTTCATAACAGATTCATCAAACAACCCCAAAAGAGGAAAAAAATGAAAGACCGCCCCCCATAAACCCTCCTCCAAATTCTCCTTGTCCACCACCATCGCCACCCGTAAACCCTCCTCAAAATTCTCCTTGTCCACAGCCACCGCTAGTCGTAAACCCTCCACATGTGTCATTAGATCATGTAAATACAATACAAGAGGACCTCGTACAATACCTTAACCAAAATAGTGCACAAATTAATATATTAGAGAATATGTTGAAGGATTATGGTCTTCAGCATCACTCTACCCTCGCCACTATATTAGAAAAAATGTCCAATAGTGCAAATGAGGTGTCTCAAAAGGTGACAAAATGGAGTTCATGGAGGGATAGGTGTCATACATATTATTTTAATGGTTTATTATATGAGGATGTGAAAATAAAAGGCATAGAAAAATGTGACATATGTTCCCTTTTTACCGATCCTAATACTAGCAATTCCCTAGAAGTTAATACTAAATGGTTTCCTATACATTGGTGTGTTCATAGGGGGGTGAAATCAGCTTTTTGGGATAGGTGGTACATGATATTTAACCAACCACCTTGTATTAATAATGAGGTGCCTTTATATTTTTTAAGGAAGCTATACTGTGAGTTTATCATTGGCGAGAAGCCAAATTAATTTGACTTTTGTGAGTTCCAGGGTAGAGGGAGAGGCTCTACGTAGGATAGACCTGGGACACATACGATTACCCAACCACAAGAAAGGAGGCATACTATGAGAAAACTCCTCATTCATGTTGTGGTCCAAGTAGTGGTGAAGGAGTCTATGGATATACAGACTCTTCATGCAGTTGCATGATTGACTAATGTCATTATCCAGCATGGCATTCAGTTAGTTGGAGAGGATGGATCAGTGTCTATGCCACCTCCATCTTCATCAAATGCGCCATTATGATCATCCCATCCCACGCCAGCTCCATCGCCATCGGATGCACCATTAGGATCATCTCATCTTGTGCAAGCTCCATTATCATCATATACATTTGGAGGGTCAGCCCAACCCATTGAGCATATCTACATCAGTTGTAATGGTATATGTGATGGGGTAGATAGCCAGGTGAGTGCAGATGGTTTGACATCCCATTCATGTGTACATTGTGGTAGAAGATGTCAGGCATCCACTACTGAGGATGTGGCCCTCACAGATGATTTGTTGTCAATGGTGTATTGTACAAAGTCGACACAAGTTTGTTTAAATTTGTGTTTTGACATATTATTTTAATTAATTACCTAAATTTGTTAAAAGTAAATAAAATTGTATGTATAGAAGAATCTAAATTGATACATGAATAATATGCATTGCAGGGTGTAGCTGGTGGTACAAGCACACCAAGGAGTGCTTGTTATAGTACACGTAGACGGGTAGCTCAAAAACCTAAGGTATTGTTTTATAAATATTCTTAAAATAGAATAGTATTTTTTTTTAAATATCATTTCTTAATAATTTGTATGGTGGTAACTTATTGTAGGTTTTTTTTCTATTGCTTTATGGTCAGAGAATTTTTCTATTGTAATTCAACTCAAGGAATTCACTTCCTTGTCTAGACATCATGACTCAAATTGTTTTGAACTCTCGCCCTCCATCCTTGGACTCAATTCAACCAATTTTGAACTCATACATTGATGTTGGAAAGTTGACTTCCTGAGGAAGCATGACTTATTTTGTGTTGTCAATCATGGCAACAAAGTCATACTTAAGTTCTATCATGAAAGACAAAATGACTAAGTGTGAAAATAGGGCAGACAAACACATACAGAGATCAACACGTTAGCGCATGTGTTAGAGATCACACCAGAGCATGTGTGCTTAGATATATACTTTATGGTGTATATACATGCTAGATCCAGACGTGCGGAGTACCAAACATCAGTAAGGAAAAGTTATAGGTAGATTAGTAGACCTGCAGTCCAGGAAACAAAGCATGGAAGCCAACTACAGTTTTGATCAGCGTGAATGATTTTGTAATGTAATGGCTAAGCGCCTTAAGTTATAAGTTTGTATTAATGTAATTAATGTTTTAGTAAACACGCTTAGGTCAACTTGTTCGAAAGCGTTGTATATTCTGGTTTAAAGGCTAACTAGTGTTATGTTTTGGGTTGCACCTATTCAATTGTAAACATATAAGTATGTAATGTAATGTTATGTTACAAGCGTCAATTATTATGCATGAGGAAGATACATATGAGCAGTATAATGAACTCAGTAGATGATATAGCTCTTTAAAGGAGTAAGAGCATTCACACATACAAGGAACTAATCAGATAGTAGTGTCATTACAGTAGTTCATTTTTCATATAGTGCATATCAACATTCAGAGGGTTGTAGCCTTCATCTTATTGGGCAGTGAGCCTAGGCAGTGAGCCATATACCTTTAACAGGGTTTTGTAAAAGACTCCTAACAGGGTCAGACCTTTAACCA
>MU223050.1:23049-40551 GCA_018584345.1 Thuja plicata | reverse complement strand
AGAGAGAGAGAGAGAGAGAGAGAGAGAGAGAGAGAGAGAGAGAGAGAGAGAGAGATCAAAAAAACTTGCAATGACCTTTCTAAGACTATTGAAGCAAGCAAAGTTCCTAATTCCACAAAATTTGATCAGGTTATGAGAACATAAAGGCTCAGTGCTCCTAATTACTCAGAAACTGATTGAGTTATGAGAACATAATGAATCAATGCTCCTAATCACATAGAACCCGATCGGGCTCTGAAAAACTAAGATCAAAGGAGGATTGAGAGAGAGAGACACAGAGTAGGGGTAGGAGTAGAGAGAGAGAGAGAGAGAGAGAGAGAGAGATCTTGGAATGTTGAACCATCAAAAGAACAAAGCATGACATCTGGATTAGCCAATGCTTCACCTAAGATTTTCTGAAGAAACCCAATCTCCTCTTCTGCACACTCACTTTGTTTCGCTTTCTCTGCACGCAAGATTTTTATCTCTTTTTCCATTCTTTGAATTGTTCCCAATTTCTTCTCGCTCTCTACATGCAATGATGAAATTTTTTGTCTCATGGCTTGGATAATTTGACCCAGCTGATTTTTCCCCTCTTCTCGCAATAATCTCATCTCTTCTCACAAATTTTCTGTAATTTGAAATTATTTCTCACCCTCTGTCGTAAGTATTTCATTTTCATCCTTCACCCCGTGAGGTTCATATAAAAGACATGTATGGTAATCTTCATAGTATTTAGGAGGCACAAATTGGTAATGATTCGAGCAATAAGAATCAAAAAATGCACACCCTTCTTCACCAAACTGTATAGATGGGCAACCTGAAATACATCTGGAAGTAGAGTTTCTCCCTTCACTTCGGGCCACTGCAAAATAGAGAAAGTTTTTTGCTCTTCCCTCCAGAAAAATAGCTTATTTCAATGGCCACCCATGAATTTTTTTAAATGGCCGATTGGTTGCTTTTTCTTCTTTCAATGGCCATCCATGATTTTTTCTGCAATCTTCCAACCTTTCATACATAGTTATTACAATTTAATACCCTCCTAGTACATAGGTGTCTCAAGTGAGTGAAATAGAACAAGACATTAATAAAATATTGGAAGGTACACCTTATCACGTGTTAGGAGCCTTAGGACACACTTGAGTGTTCCAATGTGTGGAAAGGGGTCATAGGGACTTCCTAGGGGTCCTAATGTGTGATAAAGTGTAATAGGACCCCTAGGAAGTCCCCATGACCCCTTTCGACACATTAGAACACTCAAGTGTGTCCTAAGGGGTCCTACGACCTCTTGGGACACACTTGAGTGTTGAAATGTGTTGAAAGGGGTCATGGGGACTTCCTAGGGATCCTAGTACACTTTATCACATGTTAGGACCCCTAGGAAGTCCCCATGATCCCTTTCGACACATTGGAATAATCAAGTGTGTCCCAAGGGGTCCTCTTGGGACACACTTGAGTGTTGAAATATGTCAAAAGGGGTCATGGGGACTTCCTAGGGATCCTTGTCCACTTTATCATGCTTTAGAACCCCTAGGAAGTCCCCACGACCCCTTTTGACACATTATAATAATCAAGTGTGTCCCAAGGGGTCCTACAACCTCTTGGGATACACTTGAGTGTTCCAATGTGTCGAAAGGGGTCATAGGAAGTTGCATGACAGACCTTCCTGCAGAAATGTCCACAAAAATCAAACTTCTTCACACATAGGACCTTACAAATCCAATTCTTAGATGTCCTCCATGATGACATTCCTTAGGACAAAGATGACCATAAATTAATTTTTCTTTGCATTTCCTAGTACAAAATCTCATACTTCCATCGCCATACCTCCTTAAATCATGACATTTGGTAATAACATGTCTAGCATCATCTGGATTTTTAAGACAGTATAGTGGTATTCCATTACCAACATACCCATTATTTGTAAAATGCTTTATGATATCACTCCACACTGGAGAATTGTCTAAGACTAGTTTGGAATTTCCAAAGATATATAGACTAATTCTAGCCCTGGAAAGGGCAACACAAGTCTTGTTTGGAATGTTAAGAAATCCTATATTTTTTGATGTTTTTACATTCAAATTAGGAATTCAATGTTTCTCACCCAAGAAAAAAATATGATATTTCTCTCTAGTCCCTGGTCAGGAGTACATTTGCTAATAATTGAGCTCTGAGTTCTAGATCCTAACCTTGCTAGACTTTTCTTGTATTCATATATTCCCTCCAGAAATTGATCCAGAGCTCTGTTAGTAAAGCACACTGAGAATGGGACCAGAAGAATTTGAAATCTTATAAAACAAAGCCTTTACAATTTATGACCTGGTAAATGTTTTTCTAGTGCCAGGAGGGCCCTGAATAATGGCCAATTTTTTGGTGAGCCCATGATTAATGGCTACCTCCTGACTATCATCAACAGAATCACATTTGCAGACTTGTTTCTTCTCAAAATTACATTCAAGCTAAGTTGTTTTGGCTTCCAAATAAACTAGCTACTCTATAAAGAGAATATTGAATGAAAGACCAAATTCTACACCATCTTTACCTCCTCTCATCCCCACACATTCAACAGAGTTATAAACCTAGAAAATAGAAGACCCATTCTACTCAACAAACTCCCAGTTTTTCTTGTAACTCCCTCTAATTTGCTTCACAGACTCCCTATAAGCTTCGAGTAAATCTTCTTTTATAACCCTGAATTGGGTGTGTAAATAATTGTATACATTCTCATATGGCTAGTTCAAATTTTCACATTAAGTTGACTAAACCTAGTTCAAATTTAGATTGATATTAGGTTGATAGCTAGTTGAAATTTTCACGTCAAGTTGACTAACCCTAATCTCTCTCTCTCTCTCTCTCTCTCTCTCTCTCTCTCTCTCTCTCTTAGAGAGAGAGCATACTCATTTTCCTATACGATGCATGTATGGGCAATAATGAGTACCTATAATATACCTTACTTGATTCAAATGGATGGCAAAAAAAATGTTGATGACTAGATATGATTTTAGGTTAATCATGTGTTAGATCGTCTCAAAATCTTTCCTACGTTTTTTGAATAGAGTCAATCTTCATTAGGTTTACAATTTGTCAACTGGGTAGCTTTATAATTTTCACCATAATATCATACGTCTTCTTAGCTTTCTAACCATTTAAATATTTCTATTTTTGGACAACATTAGCATAGTAAACTTTAATTTTCTTTAACAGTGTCTTGATTTTCCTCACAGACATATGTATACCATTTTTTAATAACTTTTCATATACTTAATAAAATTACAAATAAAATACATATTATTGCTCTACACTTGATTCTATACACTTTTTTAAAAAAAATCATTTTAGATTATTTTGAGGCAAGTTATGCCCAGCTCACGAACAGGTACCAAATGTTCAGGATGCTGTTGGTTCAAAAAATCATAGAAAAACAAATACTCATCCAAAAATTACAAAAAAATACACAACTTCTAGATCTCACTCTTACCTATCATCGTACCAAAGGTATTTAAAAAATCTTGAATATAAGTATGTCTTTTGTACCAAGCACGGAAACAGCTATGTTATGTTTTTCCAAAAAAATCAGAAACATGTTTTTGTGCACGCGAGGTTTGACCCTCTTAATATTATCAGTTTTTTTTAAAAATAGTGTTTTAAAAACTAGATTTAGAGTAATACAATTTTTATTTTTTATACATCTTCTTATTTTGAGTGCATGACCCTCAAACGCATGTTCCAAGTTTAGGTTTATCCGATTTTAGAAAAAATGTGTCCACTTATACCCCCTTTTTGGTCCACAACTTGGTGCACACACCCTGTTAACATGATTTTTTTCAATAATTTTTGAGGTTGAAATATCTAGTTTAAGGTACTTTGATCATATTGCTTATAAACTAAGATTGTCAATAAGGAATTAAGGAGAGTTTAAACTTGAAATTTTTCAAGGTAAAAGAATTGAAGACATTTTATAATTGCAAACCATAATTTTTGAGCACACAAACTTGCTCATCTTTACAATAACTAAATTTTCATATACATTTGGAGTCTACAACATTAATCCATTTCATTAAAAAATCCATCTTCAATATGGAAACACAATACAATAGATGTTACAACAATGGAGAAGTCTCCAACACAATACATAAAGAAACCTTCCCTACTCCAAATCCAAAATAGCTCCATTCAAAATTCCATCCAAATCTGCAAAAAAACAACTTAAAACAAACCATGGAGAGCTCACCTCCCATCCTAGGTCTCAAGGAGACCACCCCTGAGCTAGGAGAACCGATAACTAACGGGTGACATTCACACCATTCATGCAACACAAAGACAACAAGATACACCCATTCAAGGCTTGCACAATAGGATTCATCTTGAATCCAAAATAAGGGTAAAGGTGGACTCCCATGCAGGAGATTGCTAAATGAACTACAAACAATAAACATGCCTTTCCCTGGCTAAAATCCACATACATTTTTCCATACATTCTCCTCCTTATCTCCCTCAAATCAAGATTAATATCGTTGGCATGCAAGTGCCCATACACCTTGCATTTTTTCCCTCTTCTCTCCATGAGAAGAGACTCTACACTTTAATGGAGTCCAACTAACCCCTTCCCCCATACATGGCCACTTCTTCCCTATCCAAGGGTGAGTAATGCCATTACACCCTTCACAAAACTCCCTCATTCAAACAAAGATAAGCACCATAAACATGAAATCAAACCCAAAATCTCATTCCCTTACATCAAAACAACACAAAAATACATAGAATCTCATATGCAAGAAAATGAAATACATGATAATCTATTTGCATCAAAAAAAGGAAAAAATTCAATAGAAATGGTGGAGACCAACCTTCACAAGTGTTATGGTAAAAATGAGGTTTGAGAAGAGCCCAATCCCTTTTGCTTCCTTCAATCCAAAATCCTAATGTCTCTAAAAGTAGAGAGTGGGTGAACACCCTCTAACTCTACAAAGGGCCTCTAAAAAGGTCTCCAAATCCTACCCACCCAACAACATTAATTTTAAAATTGACCCCTAAGTCCTTTAGCTTTCCTATGTCCCCTATCATAAATTCAAGATTGGAAAGGAGTGTGGGTTTGGGAAAAAGGTCAAGACTCACTCCATTTTCGCAACATGTGAGTAATGGGTTATATCGCCAACCTTAGTAAACATGTCATTACATAAACACATAACAAGTGTCAAGTGACACTATAAAATAACATAATACAACATTGGCATGCCACTAATTGCATAGTGAAAACACCTAACACATACATACAATTTATGGTCACGAATAAAATCACTTAACAATGAGGTTTGAATCTCTTCATTAGATTCAACCTTGGCTTTACAGTTTGCACATATGGTTGGTTACTGATTCTCCGATAATTTCCATGGTAATTTTCCTGCACACTAAATTAAACATCAGTAGCTCAATAAAATCACATGCATATATATAAATCAAATTTCATAATCAATTGATTGAACATTTTATATTTCCATTTAATAACCTTTTTCCATTTCTACACCTGATAACCATAATGGATTACATAATCATAATAACATAACATATTTTTCCTTTTGAATTTAAAATACTGAAATAATCATCATAATGCATGCATATACCCAAAACATCATAAACATCATCAATAAAGTATAATAAAGTAATCATCACATGACATAATAAATACTAATAATGTCTAGTCCATCAAATATAATGTCCCAAAATATCAAATCATAATGTATCAAAATAAGTGTATCAATTGAGCTATGATGGGTCAGGGTGAGGCCTCACATTCTCCCCCACTAGGCATGAACTTCCTCATGGAGTTCATAAAAAATATATGGGTACTGCGATCTCTTATGTGCTACGTCCTCCCATGAAACTGTGACCTCATCATAACAATCCCACTGGACCCTAACCTAGTCCAGCTCTCAGCCTCAAAGTGCAAGGGTTAGTCGAGCTAAAATACAAATGGGCTCTAGTGCTAGCTGTCTGTCTGACTTCACCTGCAAGGCATCCCAATCTATCACGTGATTCTCATCTTAAATATATCCTTGAAGTATAGAAACATGGAATACATCGTGGATGTGTGATAGGCTAGGTGGAAAAAATAGATGATATACAACTAGTCCTATCCTCTCCAAGATCTCAAATGGTCCAATGAACTGAGGTGCCAACTTAGAGCCCTTTCCAAATATGATCAGACTCTTGTACTGTCGCACTCTCAAGAAGACTCTATCTCTGACCTTATACTCTCTATCAATCCTCTTCGCGTCTGCATATTTCTTATGTCTATCATGTGCCTCTCTAAGATGTTGTGTAATCAAAGTCACGTACTAATCCATATCTCTGACTAACTGGGGACCAATAGATACTTGATCCTTGATCCTATCCCAACTCAAGGGTGTCGTACAAGGTCTACCATACAATGCCTAATATTGGTGGCATACTTATAGATGAATGGTGCCCATTATTATAGGCAAACTCAACCAGATGTAGGTATTCCTCCCACTTGAACTTATGGTCCATCATGTACATGCACAACATATCCTCCAATACCTGATTAACCCTCCTGATCTGACCATTTGTTTGAGGGTGATACGTTGTACTAAAATTGAGCCTAGTGCCCAATGTTGTCTGCAAATCTCTCCAAAAGGTTGATGTGAACAATGAGTCTCTATAAGAGATGATATTACAGGGAATGTCATGAAATTTGACTATATCCCACAAAAACACCTGAGCTACGTCTCATGCTATGAATGTAGTACACATGGGTGAGAAATGGGCAACCTTGGTCAACATGTCAATTGTTACCAAGGTGGCATCATGGCAGTGAGAAGACATGGAAAGACCAACAATAAAGTCCATAGATATAGTATCCCACTTCCATTTAGCAATCTCATGTGGTTGTAGAAGCCCACTGGGGTGGCGGTGCTCTACCTTCACCCTCTGGCACTCTAGGCATCTCATAACAATACTATAAATCTGCAGTCTCATGCTTGGCCAATGGTACAACTATCTCAAATCTACATGTAACTTCTTAACACTGGGGTGTGCTGCATAAGGTTATTTGTGTGCCTCAAGTACAATGAACTCATGCAAATCGCCATTGGAAGGTACATAAATACACCCTCTATGATGTAGTAGTTCATCAGAATCCAAAGAATACTCTAAATACTTCCCCTCTAAGGGTATCTGAGATCACACCAACTGACAAACCTCTACATAAAAGGAATCCTCTGGCAAATAATGTAGGATATACTCTCTCAAATCGGTACAAGTAGTCACAGATGAAAGCTCATGGCATCTCCTACTCAAGGCATCTGCAACCACATTCTCCTTCCCTTTGATGTAATGAACATCAAAATCATACTCACAAAGGAAATCCATCCACCTTCTCTGTCTAGCATTAAGGTTCGGCTAAGTGAAAATATATTGGAAGCTCTGATGGTTGGAATGAAGCTTGAATCTATGACCTAGAAGGAAGTGTTGCCACCTCACTAAAGCACGAACCACTAAAGAAATCTCTAGGTTGTGAGTAGGATAATTAAGCTCTTGAGTGTTCAACTTCCTAGACTCATATGAGATAGGTCATCCATCCTACATATGGACTACCCCTATACCATCCAGTGGTGCATTTGTGCACACCAAAAAGTTTGCTGAAGGGTCTAGCACTGTAAGTATTGGTGCACTCGTGAGGGCTCTCTTGAGCTCCTAAAAATCTCTCTTATACTTCTCTGTCCACTCATACTGCTTTCCCTTTCCCTGAAGGGAGGTGATGGGGTGCGCCAATCTAGAAAATCCTGCAATGAAGCATCTATAATATCCTTCTAACCCCATAAAACTCCTCACCTCAGTGACGCTAGTGGGTGCTGGCCAATCCATAATGGCTCAGATCTTTGATGGGTCTACTAAGATCCCATCGCCAGATATAACATGACCCAAATAATGTACCTCAGGTTGGAAGAACACACACTTTGAAAAACTGCCAAACTAATGGTTCTCTCTCAACCTCTGCAAAATTTGTCTCAGGTGCTCCTCATGCTCCTTCTCATTACAAGAATATATCAAAATATCATCTAGGAACATGACCACAAACCTATCCAAGAAGGTACGAAATACTCCATTCATGAGGCTCATGAATACCGCTAGATCATTCGTGAGGCCAAATGGTACTACAGTGAACTCGTAGTGACCATACCCCATATGAAAGGCAGTCTTGTGGATATCACTCTCCACAATTCTCAACTAATGATAACCTAACTTTAGATCTATCTTCAAGAATACTCGAGCACCCTGTAACTGATCAAAGAGATCATCGATCCTAGGAAGTGGTTATCGATTCTTAATAGTTACTTTGTTCAACTGTCTATAATCAATGCACAACCTAAGTGACCCATCCTTCTTCATGAAGATCACCCATGCACCCCAAGGTGACACATTAGGTCAAATATGCCCTTTCTCCAAGATCTCCTCTAGCTGAATCTTGAGCTCACTAAGCTCATGGGTAGTCATCCTATATGGTGCTCTTAATAGTGACTCAGCTCCTGGCACAAGGTCTATGTGAAAATCCACTACTCTAGGTGGAGGCATACCAGGGGGCTCTGAAGGAAATACAACTGAAAACTCTTGTAGGATAGGAAAATCATAGAGGGATGGATCCCTCTCTCAATCCTCCTCTTTGTCACTAATAGTGATAGAAAATAGTTGACATCCCTTTCGCATGCACCGCCTAAGCTGCATAGGGGAAATCATACGAAGAGATATGGATTTGTGCACTCTAGAGATCACTCTAGGAATACCTTTCTCATCCACACACTCAACCCTCTTCTATTACAATCCATCTTGGTGTTGTGGGAATAAATCCAATTCATGCCAAGGACAACATCATATGAGCCTAGAGGGGTAATGCATAGATCAGACATCATGGTCATGTCTCCAATCTGAATCTGACAATTTCAGACCATGGAACTAACTGACACCGTGGCTCCTGAGGCTAACTCTACCTCCCAACTAAAATCTTGTCTGACTACCACTAACCCGCAATACTCAACTACATATGGAGATATAAAGGAGACAGTAGCTCCAGAATCAAATAAAATAGTAACCATACTACCTCATATAATACCTACAGACTTAATAACTGTAGCCTGATGCTCAGCCTAGCAGTTATCAACCGCTACAAAAACTCTATGGGCTATACCCATGTCTCTAACTATAGGCTCTGAGGTAGCCCCTCTCTGACCACCAACTTACTGTCCCTATGGGCACTCTCTTGCTATATGACCCATGCCATCACAAGTGTAACATGGCCCTCTGGTCTGAATCTGTACTCCCTATGATCTAGACTATTGTGGTCCTCTAGTCCTATTGGAACCACTATAACTGCCCCTAGAGGACTACTGAGTCCTAGCTGGCTGTGCCTGAGGGGTCTATGTCCTTTGATCCTGCCTAGGACCCTGTGACTGCCACTGTTTGGGCTTGGAGCCCTGATAACCCTGTGAAGGCCTCTGTCTAGAATCCTACTGAGATCTCTGCTACTGATACTATTGACCCTTAAAGGATCCTGCTGAGTGATTATGGTTCCCCTTCCAAGGGGGTCTCTACTATCCTGACTACTGGGAAGAGGGGTTTCAGTGTTGAGACCGATCTTGAGACTCTTGTCTAGTACGGATATCCTCAACTAAAAGTGTCCTCTCAACTGTCTCTATGAATGTGTTAGGAAAGGCTAGGCATATTGTACCTTGAAGAGACATATTGAGTCCCTCAATGAAATGATAGATACGCATTTTCTCGTCCTTCATGTAATCAACATATGGAAGGAGCTTGAGAAATCGACTCTCATACTAGGTCACTATGAGACCTCTCTACTAGAGATCACGAAACTCCTCTATATGTCTCTATCTGAAATGCTGAGAGAGGTATCTCTCTCAAAAGTGGGCCACAAAAGACTCCCAAGTGAGTGTGTTAATACTCACTCCATCTATGGACTCTTGCTCCCACCAAGTGGAGTCTTTCTCCCATAGAAGATGGACTGCAAGATGTGCCTTTAGATTACTTCCATAAGGGAGAAATCCAAAACATCATTGTCAAATCTGTAACCAGGCCTCTGCTACTAACCCGTCAGTGGATCCCAAAAACAAGGGTGGCTGGAGTCGCAATAACTCTCAGATCTCATTTCCAACATCTCTAAGGGGTCTCTCTTTGGCATGTGCCTCATGCTCGGGTGGCACTTCTAACTCATGAAATGACTCACCCTCATGGTCACCATGACCCTCAACATGTCTGGGTGGGGGACTCCTACTCCTCTCTCTGCTAACTGCTCTATCATCTTCTAAAATTTGTTGTTCCCTTTCAGGAATCTAGTGCTGGACTATGGGTGGTAGTCTCTAATGAATTACCCAAATTATATTTTTGAGGACGTCCAAAATATCCTTATTACGGTTCTGAGGTGGTGTAGGTGGTGGAGGTGGTGTAGGTGGTGGATCCTCCTATTCTGCTCCAACATGTGCAGCTCTACAACCCCTGCCTCATCGATCATCTCGTGTGATGATAGTCATCCTACACAATAATTTAAGTTTAAATGAGTTGAAACGTAATGGGTTTAGGTTCCCAGTGTCAAAACATGACTATGATACCAAAATTTCATGCCCAAAACTAGGGCAAAAGAACATAGACAATTTTTTTTAAAACAGTATAAGCAAATATGATGGCACCATTAGTACAGAATATGTTGCGGAAAGGTGATGATTGTTAGAGTAATAGTCATTTTACCTTTATAATTAAATCTATCTGATTTAATTATTAAAGGTCGCTATTATTCTATTTACACTTAAGCTTGTCATTTAGGTGCATAATAATTAATATGTTTATTAATTATTATTTGCACAAACCTAGCTTTCTCCGGCTTTAGGGTTTCTCACCTTATAAGCCGCTTTTTTGTAATTATTCTTTTTTTCTTTTGAGATATACATTTTTACTCTCACTCCGCTGAGATTCTCAAACCCTAGCTCTCTCTCTCTCTTACAGGTTGTTGTACAGCTTTCGGTATTTTGCTTGCAGGTGATCTTGGTTTGCTGTGGATTTGCACATTTGTGAAATCCTACAATGACAAGGTGAGATTAGTTTTCGAGTTGCAAGGTCAAGACTATAATTGATTTTGGATCACAACAAGGTGGATGCAGACTCAGTAATTCCAACTTATTATACAGATAGAGACTCTATGGTTGCGTTGTAGGACACTTGGGTCGGGTTATTTAAACTCTAGTTTTAAGTTTATGCAAGATGTGGCATAAGATCGTAATCCTTTTGTTAATTACATGCGTAAGTTTAGTTGATCTAGCATTACTTGAATCCTCAATCCTAATTGTAACATGATCCTTTTAGATCTAATACGTATTACACTATCATCATTTAGTTATTTACGTCATTCAATATATCTTTAAACATGGTCCTAGGACACAACCTAGTTGACTAAATAAAAACCTTTTCTCGATAACCTATCAACCTTAATATTAACAATCAATTTAATTAACCCCATTCGATATCATTAAATTCCTAAACGAAACCCAAAATTCATTATTCTATCTCTATTAGATTTTCCTAACATAATTAAAAATAAAGTTCGCACAAGACAACAATCTTATGTAATTTTAATACGAATAAGATGTATTTAAAATTTCCTAAGATTTAACATAAATTTTATGAATAGTTGATAACTACAATGGCATTCTAATTCACTCTTTTATTCAGAAAGACAATCTTAAATTTTAATTACACACACGTTATTTAAATAATTCATAACTCAATTATTTACCAAGAATGATTTATATACCCCCTAACTATACTTAAAACACTTATTCCTATATGCAACTTAATCCATTTATAAAATAAATAAATAAAAAACTAATATATCCTACCATATATATTAAAAAAAATATATAAAACATAACTCATTTAATATTATTAAACTTTTAAAGAGAAATAACTAAACTATAAAATTAATTACAACTAAATCTATTAATAATTTCTAAGCTACCTTGACACTACTAACCTATCTAACTATCACATCACCCCCTCTCCCCTAGCCCATGGCCCACTTGCCAAGTAGGCAGGGTGATGTGAAAGAGGTCAAAACATCCCCCAAGATGAGAATTTTGAAATTCATGGGAGGAGACTCAAGTTTTTTTTATGGGGTCCACAAACATTTAAACCAAACTCATGGTGCAAAGTTGGGAAGTGGAGAAAATGCCAAAGTTGGTGATGTGACAATGACAACTTGTTAGTAAGGAAGAAATTTGCATGGCATAAGAGGTCAACATGATAGTTAAAAAAAAACTTAAAGTTTTTTATTTAAACACATTCCCCAAGGAAACCTTTACCCTATGAAAAGTGGGGAGTTCTTCCTTTTGAATTGACATGTTTGCAGACATGTAAAGTACGCAGCAAGGTAAGTTTTTTTTAAATAAAGTTTTTTCATCATCTTTTTTTTTTTTTTGTTTAAAAGTTTTAAATGAAGACAAGTTAAATCCATTCGCCCATGTGGAGGGTGAAATGGATGTGGGGCCCACTAAATAATTAGGTAACAAGTGCATGAAATAGAATATATTCTTTTTTTATCATTTAGCACAACCCACAAGTGATTAGGGGGGATTAGTATCCTAACCCCTAACTAAGCAAGAGAATGGAATATTCTCTGTGGTAAAAGGGAATAAGTCATTTCTCATACAATTTTTAGAGAGCATTTTAGCTCTCTTCAAAATCTAGAAGTTGTGTTTTTTTTTTTTTTGCCTTTCATTTTTTTTGACATTGCAATTCATTTATTTTTGCATTGTTGAAGTTGAATGTATTTAACATATATATTATTTATGCATTACATTGAGTGGGTTATTTATAAGGTATTGGTAATAGATAATTATTTATTTAGTGATATAATTGATTTAAAACTATTGTTAACATGATTTTTATTTCAATAAGTTTTGAGGTTGCAATATCTTGTATAAGGTACTTTGATCATATTGTTTATAAACTGAGATTGTCAAGAAGGAATTAAGGAGAATTTAAACTTAAAATTTTGCAAGTTAAAACAATTGAAGACATTTTATAATTGTAAACCATAATTTTTGAGCACACAAACTTGCTAATCTTTACAATGACTGCATTTTCATATACATTTGGAGTCTACAACATTAATCCATTTCATTACAAAATCTATCTTCAATATGGAAACACAATACAATAGATGTTACAACAATGGAGAAGTCTCCAACATAATACATCAAGAAACCTTCCATGCTCCCAATCCAAAATGGCTCCATTCAAAATTCCATCCAAATCTGCAAAAAAACAACTTAAAACAAATCATGGAGAGCTCACCTCCCATCCTAGGTTTCAAGAAGACCACCCCCGAGCTAGAAGAACCGCTAAACAACGGGTGACAGTCACACCATTCATACAACAAAAATACAATAAGATACACCCATTCAAGGCTTGCACAATAGGATTCATCTTGAATCCAAAATAAGGGTGAAGGTGGACTTCCATGTAGGAGATTTCCAAATGAACTACAAACAATAAACATGCCTTTCCATGGCTAAAATCCACATAAATTCTTTCATAAATTCTCCTCCTTATCTCCCCCAAATCAAGATTAATATCATTGGCATGCAAGTTCCCACACACCTTGCATTTTTTTCTCTCTTCTCTCTGTGAGAAGAGACTCTACACTTTGATGGAGTCCAACTAACCCCTTTCCCCATACATGGCCACTTTTTCCCTGTCCAAGGGTGGGTAATGTCATTACACCCTTCACAAAAATCCCTCATTCAAACAAAGATAAACACCATAAACATGAAATCAAACCCAAAATCTCACTCCCTTGCATCACAACACAAAAATATATAGAATCACATATGCAAGAAAATGAAATACATGCTAATCTATTTGCATCTGTAACATCTAAAATGAAAGACATAAGAGATATAACACTTGAATATGTTATGGGGGTAAATAAGATGCTCTCCTTCTATCCTTAGATATGCAAATGAAAGATCCAAGTTGATTAACCCAAAAGGAAGGATCAATGCATAAATGAATCAATCATTTGGAAACAAGAATAAGGAAGGAAGATCTTAAGTACCCGGTTTTGATTTATTGATTTGAATGTAGAATAGATTTAGATAGATTGATAACCTTAATTGAATTGAATAGCAGAAATGCACTAACCTTGAAATATTATAGATCTAAACAATGCTATTTTCTGAAGCCTGTGTTGAGTTTCTGGAAAATCCAAGACCAGATCTAGAATAGAAACGCAGAGACGGACAAAACCCATATATCATTTTTGTTTTAAGACAGTTCCAATTTGTACCCTCAAGTCAATGTCACCATTTGCTAGAATTTTTGATTGCGCCCTAGGTCACAATCAACCTAAAAAGTCTCAGACTGAAATTCTATTTTCAGATCCCAAAAGTTTGCTAAAAAGGTTATCCGAATCTCCGTCTTGATCTTCTATTTTGAACCTGTATAGTCAGAAAATGAAAGCACTTCCATTGTAGACATGTTTAGCCTTCTGAGTAAGTGTTTTGGGGTCATGAAAAGCACCTTGAATGGGTTCCTGATCTTGACATAGCTTCTCCCCTGTTATGTCCCTCTTTCCACTCCTGTTTAGCCTGATTTCTTCATTCTGAACTGCAGACTGGTGATTCTGGGCTTCAGGGTCAGGGTAGACCTTTTAGGTCTATGTCGACCTCAACCCTGACCTAGGTTATGGTTGACCTTGACCCTAACCTAGGTCAAGGTTGACCTTGACCCAGGATTCAGATCTCGGGGTCTCATAGTTTTTGGAGGTCGGCCTTTGCAAAAAGTATTTCCTGCTTCCGGGTCGGCTATTTCAGGTTTCAAAGCATTGATTCCTAAATTATATTTAATATAGGTCCTCTCCTAGGGGAAAAAGATTTAATGGTAATTTAATCCTCCTATGTAGGCCTCCTTAGAAGATTGTGCCCTAATTTCATATAAAAAGGAAGTCTCTCTCTCATTTTCTCTAAGTCTTCCAATTGCGAAGAAGTCTTCCAAGTGCAAAGAAGTCTTCTAAGTGATACCAAATTCTCTATTGAAGCCTATGCATCCTTGAGAAATAGAGAAACATCATTAAGTAAGCAATCAAGCAAGATTTCAAGCAAGCATTCATTCATTCAAGTATCCATTTTCATGAAGGAGATTCATTGGAGGCCATTGAAGGATTGAAGCTACATAGTGCCCTTTTTGGTGATCTCTCCATCCACCTTCTTCTAAGCCTATTCCAAATTCAAGAACCCGTTCAAGACTTGGTGTTGGAGATCTACAAGCAAGAGATTGAAGACATTCTACCTTTCTACATTCCACATTTTGAAGCATACTTGTGGATTCAAGGATTTGAATCTACCACAAAGACTTTATCAAGCAAGGTGAATTTATGCATTTACTTTGTCCATTTCTGCAATTTCAATTACATATATTTGAGGTTAATTCTTAAACCAAGGTTTGACCAAGGCAAACCCCTCCCCCACAACAAACGATCTCCTTTTTCTTGTAGGTATAGGTTCAGAATAGTTGATTTGAGACCAGATCTGGATACCCTTTTCAGCTTTCTTTTAGATGGTGTGAATAGATTTTCTATCGGACCTGTGTAGGTCAGGGTCAAAATTATTGGGTCAGGGTTGACATTTGTGGGTCAAGGTCAACATTTTTCATAAGATGACATCGAAACAGAAAAATATTTCTGGGTTTTGTTCGTCTCTATGTTCCAGTTCGGGATCAACTGTTATTTTTTCTAGAAACTCAATACATATCTCAGAAAACAACATTCTTTGATCTGAAATATTTTAAGGTTAGTGCATTTCTCCTATTTCTTCAATTACTATCATATATCATTTCTATACATATAATTAACAAAATTTAAGGTATCTCTCTTGTTATTCTCCTTTCCAAATAGTTGATTCATTTGTGCATTAGCCCTTCCTTGGGGTTGATCAATTTGGATCTTCCATTTGTGCATTTGGGAATAAAAGAGGAACATCTTATTTTCTCCCTAATCACAATATACAATCAATCAATTCAATTCAATTAAGGTTAAAGAATTCAATACAATCTAGGCAACTCAAAGAACAATTTACACATCAACATTTTTCATATTTCAAACATTACATTTCAAGATAATTAATAATCTATCAAACCCTTCTTTCTTAACACATTATACATTTTCAATTAAAACATCTCTATTTCAATCCCCTTTACATTTTAGTAAGGAGGACATATTTCTTATCTTACATCTTGGTGAACCCGTGATAGACAACTCTTTCTTTTTGGTGTTAGATTTACATTGTTTGTGCTAGATCTTGCATTTCTTTTCTTTCTCAATTTGCATTTAAATTCAATAGATTAAAATTTTGTGTTAGTTCATTTGCATTGTATTGGTGTATGAGCTTTACCACATCTAGTCCTACTTATAGTATCCCGATTAGAAGAATTCGTAGACTTATGGGTTCCTTTGATCTTGAGTCTTCCTCTCCTTTCCTTAGGATTCAGGATGACAATTTGATAACTCATGATTACAATCCTTCCATGGAACATAACTCTTCTCATTCATCTCATGATGAAGATGACGCTTTAAAAATTCCTCCTGAACAAGTGAAAAATATTTCAACCGAACTTGATAAAATGGGAAAATGGCTTATCTAAGAAAACCATAATCAAGATTCTATCCAAGCTATAGAGTCTCTTAAGAAAGTTCTCCATTATAATGATCAAGGTATTAATTTCTTGCGTAGTATTACTCATCTTGTGAATTTGAATGTTAATCCTTTAACTCAAGAAGCTCAAGAGTTAGGGATCACACCTATTGTCACTAGTGTGGGACCTTCTTCTGTTCCTCTACCTAGCATTCCTACTTATACTCCTCCTTTGATGACTACATCTCTCCCAATTGCATCTATTCCTGTGAGTGCTCCACCGGTATCTTTACCTACCTTACAACCCTCATATCATAGTGTGCCTTTTACTTATACTAATCCTCTTCCAACTGTGGTTCCTAATGTTCCACCAGTTGTGTCTTCTATTCCTGCTGCTTCTTACACTTTTCCTAATGTTCCTAATATTGCTATGCCACATGTTTCCTCTAATGATTCTACAATTATTAGTTTGGCT
Source organism: Thuja plicata (assembly GCA_018584345.1). Taxonomy (NCBI): domain Eukaryota; kingdom Viridiplantae; phylum Streptophyta; class Pinopsida; order Cupressales; family Cupressaceae; genus Thuja; species Thuja plicata. The sequence goes on along the minus strand of MU223050.1, from coordinate 23,388 downwards.
CAAACTGTGTCATCTTTACAACAACAACTTGCATCTTTAACTCAATCTAAATTTAGCATTCCTACATGTGATATGGGTAGTCCTTTATCTCTAGATATCATTTGTGCTACTGTCCCTCAGCAAGCCGATATGCCTCGTCTTGAGAACTATAATGGCAAAGGTGATCCTGTTACTAACATTAAAACATTTCAAATCCTTTGTAGTGATTATGCTCATGACCATAGGATTTTAGCTAAATTGTTTGCTAGAACCTTTCAAGATAAGGCTTTAAAATGGTATTGTTCCTTACCTCCCTATTCCATTGATTCTTTTCCTAAACTTGCTAATTCCTTCATTCAA
>MU223049.1:2292820-2342853 GCA_018584345.1 Thuja plicata | reverse complement strand
GATTACCGATAAGCAGTAAAACTTATTTACCGAAGCTCAGTAAATATGCAGAGTAAACCAATCAATCCAGAAATGCATATGTGAAATGTAAAATAATAAAGTAATAAACCATACACACATAACACATAGATTTTAACATGGAAATCCTGTTAAGGGAAAAACCACTGGGACTGGTACCCCAAATTTTCACTCTTCTGAAGTGAGCCCTATTAGGAGCCAACCCTATTAAAGGTTACAAACACACAGTTAAGTGCGACCTTGTTAGAGGATTTTTATACATAGGTTGTCACTTAGTATCTGGAATCTATGTTACCATCCTTGAATCAACCTTTAGACTGTCAATAAGCTTTATGCTAATCTTACTACCATCCTTGAATCAACCTCCTTCTTAGACTTTCAATAGGCTTTAGGTAAGACCAATGCTACTATCATGAATCAACCTTTTTGGTAATCTGTTAGGATATACCTCAATTATAGAAGACGGTTAAGTCCTGCTCTATTAAGAGACTTAATGCTTCAATGGTTAAACTGAAACACAATGACCTGTTTCTAATGCAACTTTGAATTGCAGATATTCAAATCTATTTATGTATAATAGCTCTCTGATCAATGTATCAATTTAATTATTTTCTGCTTCACACTTTCTTCTCTGTGATGCTGTGCTTCACTGTTCATCGGTGTCTACATAATTCTTTAGCTCTCCCTTAGCTTGATTGATCAAGACTGTATGAAGTTTTATCCTTCACCATTTTCTCTTCAACATCTTCTTTCAATTCACTCCCCCGTGTATCTGATTGCTTGCAAAAATGAACTATGCTTGTCTCTTGTATAGACACAATATTCCTTTATTTTTGATTCTCGATTCTTGATTCTTGGCGTGAAAAAAAATCCAGCCAATTTGATTTACGACTTTAACTCCTTATTTATCTCATAGCTATCTTCTTGCCAATTTTATAAATCAATTTCTTAACTGTGGTTGAAAAAAACAAATAAAACAATTAGTTAAGTCTATCCTTAAGCTCTGCCAGCTAGATATTTTATCATTTTCTGATCTCTCTGTTCTGTCGGTCAATTTTGCAGTTTGTCATCGGTGACAATTGCCAGCTCCATTGGTGTATTTTCATTTATCTTTGGGATCTCCGTCCATTGGGCATCATTGGATTTTTCTCTTCGGGCAACTCTTCTTGCTTGTTGGGCAACACTATCTTCTTTCTTTTCGGGCAACACTGTCTTCTTGCTCATCGGGCATCACTGTGACTTTATCTCTGTCTTTACTGATGGTGTGCACTCTGTCGGTGTTGTCTGTCACTTAGTGAATACTTGAATTTTATGCTTTTCTAAAAGCATAACCTCTATTCCATTGATTCTCTTAAGTCTTTGGCATTATGTACATGACCGTACAGATGATATCAAGTTGACATCAATGACAATACAAACCATTAACTGATTTAATGTCTTGCATCATCTTCAACTTAACATTATCAAACATTCAATCAGTTACATGTCATCAAACTACATCATAATTACTTTAATAAAACATAATTATCTCCTCTATTCTAACATAAAACCCTCATTCAGATCATCACAAATAATTCTGGAAAATAGTCATAACAGGAACCCTCACTGATCAGATATAAACTTAAAGACAATCAAAAACTTAATTTTAAAGTTCAAACATTAAACCCTCATTCAATAAAAAATAGTTTATGCAATGAATATTCCTTTCAGATTAATATATGTCTCTCATCAAGCTTACTCCATATTTGAGCATCCTTTTATATACAGTACAACACATACTATTCTTGGCTTATTACCAAACGAATAACCATTTCTTCTACCTGATTATTGTTTTCTTTATATTATTTATCCTACATGAATTAATATAATATACTCATTCCAGAATGACTTGATTTGATGAGAATTATCTTAACAAAACCATTAATCTTAAAGTGGTTTACAAACGGGTTGTCAAGAAGATCAAACATTAAACAAGTCTTAAACTTCTTTTGGAACCGTGTGTAACAAATTTTGTAATTTGAATTCAAAGAATGTTCTTTGATAGGAAAACATTGACAAATTATTAAAACTTGTTGAGTTACTAATCTCTTCCAACCATTTCATCAATTATCTAATCCTTTGTTGTTATGGAGATTTTTCTTTATCTTGTTGCTGCCACATATATATCTCTCGTCACCTAAGTGACACGAAGTAATGTTTCACTCTATAACTTACATTTTTTCAAGGTAAACACAAAATAACAGTGTGATGATCAATAATATCATTATTCAAAACAAAGAAGTCCAAAAATGGTATGACCATGATGACTGCTAATACACAAGTCAAATATATTAAACATGAAAATGTTGTTGTCATAAGACTAAATGCAGATGCCTATCCAAGTCTATATATAAATTTCAAATACATGTTGTTATGCTGACACATTTCTTTGACATATCTCGAGTTCTAGTTTAGACACATTGAGTCACTGATATAATCATAACTTTAACTTATCATATGCAGAGAATAGTATGAGACTTCACATAACATGTTTCTATGAACATATATGATCATGTACATAAAGATGTCAAAATATCTATAGTATAACATGAATTTTATTTTTAGAGGTATTAGTTTATCACAACAACATTGTCCTTAAATAAATGTATGTTTCCAACATATATAAGCTATAGCATGCAACTTATTTACTTAAAGATATTAACAAAAACCTTGTTGATTGATATCAAATATGTGTGTGTGTGTGTGTGTGTGTGTGTGTGTGTGTCTTGTTGGAATAATGGAAGGGTGTGTACTGAGAGGGGAGGGGTGAATCAGTACCCTTATAAAATTTTATCAATTAACCTTAGTACTCATATCTTGTATAACCGACCATTTTTTATTTTCTACTTCATGCATGTAATATCATAGAAAAGTTTAAATGCATGTAAACAAACATTGAAACATTCATGAAACTTATTAACACATGACACAAGTATTTGGTAATGCAAAAACTCTTGTTAGAAGTTAAAAACTGCGGTGGGGATGAAACCCACAAAGCTTCACTACCTGCAGAATGGAAGGGGCCTATTAGGGATACAAGTTGTGATCACTTATGATTATCTTACCTTGTTAGGAGTAACATGTTAGACTTGTTAAGTCTACTCTATTAAGATATTTCAGCAACAAAATGTATGTGTGCACTCGGTTAAGAGATTTACAATAAGATTGTTAAGTCCACCTTCTTGAAAGATTTTTTTTGTTTGCTACAATTTTTAGAGAGTAGACAAAAATATAGATGATCTGATAGCTTGCAATCTTGAATTGTTGATTACAGATCCATTAAGTTCACAAAATTTTATATCACCTATTGTGATGAATAATACCTCTGTTCTTCTTGGTAGCCTTGAATGTAGTTCTTCATAACTAAATTCTTCTTTATCTATCCTCCTACATGAAAACCTTTTTCTAATTCATAGATGTCCTTATGCAGCTACAATAATCTTGTTCTTGATTGATTATACATCTATAGATACAATTTTTTGACCTAATTAGGTTTCACACTTTTCTTGAATAACTCTAAGATCAAAGGTTTACAACTTGACCTTGATCTCCTAGTTTGCATGAATACAATCAGTTAAACTAATTTTAATCCATTATTTACGCTTTTATTGAACCAAAAGAAATGGTTGTCTAGCTAAGCATAAAGCTATTTTAAAGACTAAAGTGCTTTAGTTGACATGTAGTTCAGATCCGCTTTTCTCAATGTTAAAACTGTCTCTCATTTAGACTAGTGCTCAGTGATATCTTTGCTTTGTTGATATACTCTTCTTAGTTGATATACTCTGCTAGGTGCTCAAAAGGTTTTGGTGACCACTGTGCTCGGTGAATACTACGCTTGGTGATCATTGTCACTCAGTGAATGTTGTTTCTCGGTGAATGCTGACCGACCGACCAAAACTGTCTTCTTGAATACTATTGACAACTTCTAATCCTTTAAGGATTATCAATCTCCCCCTTTGGAATTAGTATAAAAAACTGATATGTATATATACCAAGTTATTTACTTATACAATGACTCCCCCTATGTGCATGCTCTCAGTATGTAGATACAATCTATGTACATGTTTCCCCCTTTAGAATGTAATATACATGCACATTTTCCCCCTTTTTTGAAATTAATGACAAAGATGTATAATTTACATCTTGTCAAGAATGTTCTTATGAGATTGCTTGATGTCTTCCATCATATTTTCCCATTTCTTCTTTAGGTGCTCTAGGGTCATGTGCTCCAATGTAATTTGAGCGTGCATGTCATAGATTCTTTCAGCTACTGACATATCTGGGGTGGCAATTAGAGTCTTTTCCGTAGTCATATGTGTCATTATCAATGTGAGATTTAGTAGTAACATGGCTTGTAGCTCATTTACTTCATCTCTAATGTTTCTTTTGTCCTTTTTTATTTCAATTCTTAAGCATTTAGATTCAACTAGCTTTTCATAATGCAATTGGAATGCATTTGGCTCGGTTGCATTTGGCTTGGTTGAAAGACTTTGTGCACTATATTTTAGATCTTCATTGAATTTATCTATTTGTGCATCCTTCTCGGTGGTGAAGTTTTCAATAGTACATAAATTTTGAACTAAGGTAATTAGTTATGACATAACAGGATCTAGTGTAGTTACCATTTCAGAAAGTTTCACCTTGTTTACTGCCACTACTTGGCTTATCTTTTCTATTATCTTGTAGTGATACTTTTCTTTTTCTCTTTCCTCAATGACCTTCTTGGCATCTACATTGTATTGTGTGATTTCCTCGGTCAGAACTACTAGTTGATCAATGATGGGTGCATTTTGATCAATCTGTGTGTCGGGAACTATTTGCAATAGAATTTCCTTGTTATTTCTAGGACTTGTGTATTTTTGTGTTCCTTTTTGATCTTTTCCTATTATGATTTCCTTTTGTATAGATCCCCATACCTTGATAATGACTCAGGATCAAGTGTTCTTGGATCATAGTTAGGTATGTTTATTATCTCATCAAGTGTAACTGGGGCTTTACTTTTCTTGTTCTTCTTCTTCTTTGGAATGTTGCTTGATGCAGTGGAATGATGAATGATAGAAAGAGCCTTTTGTTGCTTGGTTTCTATCAGTGATTTCTTTGGAGGTGTGGTTCCTTGTCCAGGTTGCTCAGTCAGTGCCCGTTGGTCAGTTGTAGACATCTCTACATCAACCTTTTATTGGTTTTCAACCTTGTTTGCCTTTCCACTGTCTTTGGTGGGTGCATCACTTGGTTTATCCTCTCCATTTTTATCTATATTTTCCCCTTGTTCATCACCTTTTTCCATTGGTGTGTTTGTTTCAGGCTTAGGTGTTTTCTCCTTTGCTTTAGTTATTATATTGATAGCTTGTATCAATAAAGGCATATTACCTGGTATTGTGCCTATGCAACATCAGTAGTGTCCTTTCCCTTTGTTTTCTCGATGACAATATTGAAATATTCATCAGCCTTGACATTATCATAAGAATCACTATGAGTGATATCTTTTATAGTGATGTCTGGTGTTTCCCCTAATGATTCCAATATTTGAGGAATATTATTTATGGCCTTACTTGCCTCTGTTGTCAAATCAATAGGATTGACATCCTTGATGTCATTGATGAAAATGTACTCATGGTTCAATGTGGCCTCCTTCTCCTCGGTGTGAGAAGTGTCAGTTATAGTTGGTACCTTCTCAGGTGGATTAATGATTTGTGTCCAAATCTTATTTCTATCAATGTCAATATCTTCAATCTTATTCTACAATACATTGTATGCTCTTGTTTTTGTAAAAAATTTATTTGCATGCTCTTGCATTGTTGATTCAATTTCTTCAATTATGGAATTGGGCATGAAATTAACTAAGATTATTTCTCTCATCTATTTTTCCATGTGCAATGCATATGTCCACCTTGCTGATGTTTTATCTTGTAGCTCTTGTGGAATATGACTACCAAACTATAGAGGTACATACTTGTAAGTTGCCATCATTTTAATGATTGCTTCTTCTTTTTTGTTCTGATCCTCGGTAGATAGATTTACCCATTGTCTAATATTGTGATGTGATATACTGCCTGTATTGATGATTGAATCTTTTGGTTCTCCTTTATAAATCCAAGCGAAGACTATTTTTTCTTCTTTTTCATCCTCTTGAGAGGTAGATGCTTTAACCATACTAGTTGCTTTGTGAATCTCTGGTTCTTTAGATGTAGTAGGTATGAAAGATGCAGATGGTTTTCCATAAGATCTTGGAGATACTGGAAGTTCTTTCAATGATGGGATCATGTATAGCTTGTATTCTCCCATACTAGTTTCTTCAAGTTTCAATGTCTTTCTGAAGCTTCTCATAACCATGTCTTTAGTAGTTTCAGGAACATTTTGTTTTGGAACTTCCTTTTTATGAGGGACCATACTATCTTCTTTAACATTGTTGCAAGTATAACTCGCATCTGTAGGAATTGTTACTTCCACCCTATTATGTGGGAATTTGATACACTGGTGGTAAGTAGATGGTACTGCTTGCATTTCATGAATCCAAGGTCTCCCTAATAGTATGTTGTAATCCAAGGGTAGATCTAGAACTTGAAAGATCACATTTATTTCAACTGGTCCTATTCTGATTGGTAGAACAATGAGGCCTTTGGATGACCTTTCTTCTTCATTGTAAGCTTTGATAGTTATCTTACTTCTTAAATCAATGGTTTTTTCTAAAAGACCTAAATTTTTTATTGGATTGAGAGTACAAATGTTCAACCTTGCACCTCCATCTATCAATACACATCTGACACAGGATTCATGAATTAGCACTTCAATGTGTAGAGGTTGGTTATGCAGATGTGTCAATGACTTGTCATCTTCTTCTGAAAAAGAGAGATAGTGTGGTGTTGAGATATGATTTACCATTGCTTGGAACTTGTCTACATCAATGTCTTTTGCCACATTTGCAAAATGTAGGGCTTGTTCAAGAACTTCCCTATGTAGTGAGGAGATTTTAAGTAACTCAAATATGGAAATTTGAGCAGGGGTTATTTGCAATTGATCCACCAAGTTATAGTATGCTGCAAGAATGGTAACTGTTTGTCTTGTTGCTATTGGTTTGGGAATAGTGACAATAGGTACCTTGGAAGATGTTTCTGGTTTTGATGAGGAACTAGGTCCTTTCATTGTGACTTGTGCTTGACTCTGAGTCACCGCATTTGATTGTGAAGATGTGTCTTTAGCACCTTTAATAGTGATCACATTGATTGATTCACATTTAATGTCCAACATGTTGATAACATTATCATTACTGGAGTAGGTGTAGTTCACTTCACTTCCTTTTCCTTTAGAAGTTTCCCTTTTCTCATAATTAGGGAATGGTTTGTTAAATATCATATGGTCTTTTTTAGTGGCGTGTCCTTCCAGTTTGATTTTTCCTCCTTCAATAAAGTCTTGTATAACGTGTTTAAGCTTCACACAACTATTGGTCTTCTGTCCCTTGTTGTTGTGAAAGACAAAATAGGAATTATCATACCACCATTTTGGTTTGACCTCTAGTTCCCAAGGTTTTGAATAAGGAATTGTAAGAACTTTGTTGTCCAAGAGTTTCTTTAAAATAGTCTCAAAAGGTTCACCCAAAGGAGTGAATGTTCAATGAGGTCTAGAAGTCCATGGTGTACTATTTTTGTTCTCATTGTTTGCTTTAGGCATTATGGTTGTTACCTTAGCTTCTTTTTTTTCTTGCATGCTATTCATTATATTAAACACTACTGGTTTAGGATTAGCATTAGATGCATCTACCACTCCATTGTTAAGAACATTCTTGTTTTGTTTCCACCACTTAGGCTTGTTGTTGTAGTTGGTAGATTTGTTGTCACCTTGAAGGGTGATTTCTCCTTTCTTAACCATGACCTCTTCAATACAGATGGCATTTTTTTATTACCCTATCAAAGCTAGGCGAATAATGCATTTGTAAAGCATAGTTTAATTTAGGTATCAAGTTGTTACTGAATATTTTCATCTTTTCTAATTTGGGAATAACTCTTGAATACCTCACAAATATTTTCCTCCATCTTTGTAAAAAGTGTGTAAAGGAATCACCAGTTCTTTATTTTGTGTTACACAAGTCCATCATGGTTATGTCATGTTGTATATTGTAGGAGTAATGTTGGAAATAATGTTGTATTAACTCAAAAGATTTCACCTGAGGTGCGAGTTTGGAGAACCACTCCATAGCATTTCCGCCTATACTTCCTAGAAATAGCCTCATTAGGTACGTTGGTTGGTGCATGTACTCAATTCTTAGAGCACAAAACTCTCTCACATGGTCATGTGGATCAGTCCCTCCCTTATAATTGTCGTATTTAGGCCTTTCCATGTTGGGAGGAAATGGAATCATGTTAATACTCTTGTCAAATGGAAATGAACAAATGTGGTCCAAAGAGTATTTCTTCGTTGGTTTGACCTTCTCTTGTTTGAGTGTTGCAAGTTTAGATTACATCAAGGTCAATTGTTTGGTGAGAATAGAGATAGGGATTGGTATCTCCTTTTCCTTTAGTCTTTCAAAATCATAATATTTAGGTTTTTTAACTCCAATGGATGCTAGATGTAGAAAGTATTTATTTTTGTCTTCACCAATTATCTTTTCCAATGTTCTTTGGAATTTCCTACTTTGTTTGAGTATATTATACTCTTACTTGGGTACATCTCCATGACTATCCAAGTCAAACAAAGGGTGAGTGATGTGAATTTCTTCATCACTACTACTATCTTTTTGTCTTTGGTTCTTGTCATTATTATATTCCTCAAAGGTTGTACTCCATTTGTTTCTAGGAGCTTCCATTGCGGGTGTGGGTGATTCTCTGTCAAATAAGGGATTGTGAGATGTTTATCCTTGTTGAAAGTGTAGCAATATAGGATGTACTTCTTATTTATCAGAAAAATACTTGTTACATCTTGTGTTAACTATGAATTTGAATCTCAACTATGTCCAAATTTTCCCAATAGTGTCAAGTGAAGTCTTAAATTGTCCAAGTAAGTGTGTTCAAGTTGTAAATGATTGTTTGTTGTTTGATGGAAGTAAATGACTCCCATGTCAAAGGGTTAGAATGCCCTAATAATGAGATGGGAATCAAGTTGTTTTAGAAGGTGAATAAACCACACGTTTTGAGACCAATTGTAAGAGACCAAAATGATATGCAAGGTAGACTTGTGAATTTTTTTTGAAACAACAATAGAGAGACTAGAAAAGCAACAGGAATAGACTAAGGAGCCAAAAGGGTACCCAAATATACTTGTTTTCTCTAAGAGAAAACTATGCAACTACCCACTATTCTAGATGCGACACACTGCAAGCGAGCTAGGAAATACCAGATGCGATCTTCTGATGAAACAAGTGCGAGTTTTGATATTCAGGATGTGACCTTTCTCCCTAGATGTGATGCAAAAATGACTAGATGTGAGCCAAGATAATAAATGCAACTTTTCACAACCATATGCAAGCCAGGACAAACTAAAGGTGAGCCTCTGATGTTTTGTCAAGTTTTTGTCAAGTTTGTCTTAGAATGCGTGAAATTTGTCTGATTGCAGATTATTTTCTTAGACTGTCCAATGAGTGAAAAACATAGTATGTAGTCTAAGGATTGAATTTTGTTGCTTGTTTAAAGGATTTATCTTTTTAGTGATATTTTAAGCACATCAAGCAATTTTGCATTGTTAGGGGTGAACAAACACATCTGTAATCCCTAATGTCTAAGCATAGGATAAAGATATTTTATCATAGACTCAAGTACACACTCAAATGCTAATCAGAATATGGCCATCACCAAGCACGCAATGGCTCTCATTATGATGCCATATTATCTAACTCCAAATGCAAGTGAGGGCATGAAATGATGAGTATCTTAGGGCAATTACTATTTGCCTTGCACAATTATTATCACCCTTTCAGGGATGAATCAGGTAGTTTTGACTATAATTTATTGATTATGATGGGGCAATCCATTCGAAATCATCTCCCATAGAATTACAGAAGGAAAAATTGAGGTGTATAGCCCTATGAGTACTCAAATGTGTGTAGTCTTGCAAGCAAGATTCAAGAGGCTCTTCTCTACACACACCCAAGAATGTTCAAGGAATGATGTAAAAATTATAAGAAAAAAAATTGCTCCATCTTCCGAGGCTATAGCCTAAAAGGAAGCAATTATTTATAATGAGTTGGAAGGGTTGGCATAAAACCTGTCCTCACTTGGGTTGTTCCTAGGAGATTTTTTCCTCAATCGACAGGCCCTCTGATGTTTTGAAAAGCATACAAAGTATTGGCGAGCTTAGGATTTCAAGATTTCTAATTCTTCAAAAGAAGAAGAGCATACTGTCCTAGTCCATGTCATTTTCTCCCACAAACACTTCAATCAAGGTTCTTTCCCTCAAACGACTTCACTCACAACTCAATCCCCCATGTCAAGTTTTTGATTCCTCCACTTGGAAGGAAGAGAAAATCCTCTAGTGAGATCAAGAAACAAGCTTAAGTCTGATTTAAATTTTCCTAGATTATGAAAACACAAGTAATTGAAATAAAAGTTTGATTGTTCTTTTTCCACAAGATTTAAGTGCTTTACTTGTTCATTTACTATATCCCAAAAGTAGACAATGAAGTTCTTTTTCCCACAATTTTAAGATGACTTGTGTTGTTCAATTTCAAACCAAAGGGAATTATACAATGTAGCTTGTTCAAATAGTCCCACAAGATTTAGTGATTTGTATTATTCAATTACTTGCCCAAAAATGAATTATACAATGAGAGGTTTTCCTTGTTCATTTACCCCAAATTCCTTTCAATTCCTAAATCAACTTTTGAGTTTCTGAATTTCCTTGAAGGAAAAGAGCATACTCTTCTGCTTGATTTAGCAAATGATTAGAAAATGTATTTAATTTTTAAAGCTTGGAACAAGTAAATAATGTTAATCTATCAAAAACCTGCAAACCACAAGTTATCAATTTCCTTTCCACCTTTTTGAGAAAAAAAGTACAGACAACAATCTGCAAACAAGAATTAAGTTTTTTAACGGACAGAGACATAAAACATCCAAAGATCAGTGGTTAGAATTCTCAAATTGCAAATAAAAAAACCAGATGCAATCCTATTTTCCCTAAATGTGATTTCCTTTCCTGAATGCGAGCCATAATTTACTAGAAGCAATTCTTTATTAGAAATGATGCAGAATTCACTAGATGCGAGCCCTGATATCAGGGATGCGATGCAATTTCTGAGATGCGATCCAATTTCTTGAAAGTGAGACTTTATGAATAAAGGTGACTCTATACCTAAAAACAAAGAAGAGAAATTAGTCCAAAATGAAGAATAAGGTGAGGTAAATTATGAGATTCTGCCCCACGCTGGGTGCCATAAATGTGTGTGTTATTTATGTACTTGTTATTGTAACACCCCAAAATTGGCATCTTGCAACCCAAACCAATTTTGTTGCATTTGTCATTCTTCTGAATCATCAAAGTCCTATTGTACTAGGCAATTCTGAGTTTGACTAACTCTACTCGACCTAAGTGTCAAATGCAGAAAATCCTAAATCTGTATTAATCATATATTATATTTAATTCCTAAAACATTAATTAGATAAATAAACCCTATGATTGAATTAATTTAATTACAAATTTCTAACACTTTAATTAAATTAAATTCACCCCTTTTACCTAAAACACATAAAAATAAATTAAATAATGTTTAATTATTAAATAAATATCCTCATTTCAAAAATTGAATTTAATTATTCAAATAATTGAGAAAAACACATTTATGAGGTCATATTCTATTTATTTAATTAAATATTCTCTCAAAAATCTTCTCTCCTATTCAGAAATAGAAATTTTGAATTAACAGTGCTTTAAAGAGAAAGAAAACAATTAAAATACAAAAGAAAACAGTTAAAAACAAAGGAAAAATAATTTATTGTTTTCTTTTAAAGAAAGCTTGCTAATTTGAACTGGCTTTTCTATCTGTTTTATTTCAAAAAGGAAACTTTCTATTATGAGCAAACTCTCAGTCTATAAAAGAGCTCCCATTTCTCATTCAAACCCCCTGAGAAAATATGCATTGTTAGCAAAAAGAATTGCTGCTTCATTTTAGCACATAATCTCATTTACATTTAGCTCTCATTTGCAATAGAATAGCTTCATTTTATTAGAATAATCTCATATTTCTAATCATGGCATAGTTTAAATTTATTTAGATTAATCTTGCATCTTTCAATTCTTAGATTAATCTTGCATTGTATTGCATTCATGGAGAAAAATCCTTCATTCTTAGAGTGGTCTATGGTTGTGAGACTCTCGTTCTGAGAGCTATTCAAAACCCCATCTAGATAGAAGGAAACAAGCCGAATCATACATGCATGCAGGATGAATAACTCATATTCACTTCTGTATGTGGCTGATGAACAAAGACTATGTTGAAGTGTATGGTTAAGTAACAAGGCCAAATTTAACATATACAGTTATTTGCAACACCACTTCAATAAGTCATTATATTAGTGAAAAACAAGGAATAAACAAGCAAATAAATCACTTAAATTGACTTATTTCTTCCTATCTAAGATGAGTATGAATAATGCTATAATTTCCCTTAGATTATGCATTTATCAATGACATATACAACTTACAATGGAAGATTCAAATGAAACTAGTCTAAAATGCTCAAGCAATGTTCATTTTAGCTCTAAACTTGAAGATTATAACAATGAAAAGAAGAAATTAAGCTAAAATACATGAAGATCTCTAAGAATACTAGCAGCATAAGTTTTGCAAATTGAAAACTCAAATTAGGGGCAGCATAAGGAATTTTTAAACAATTAAGAATTAGGGGCCCATTTGTGTGTGATTTTATACACCTGTTAAGAAAGACACAACACTTCAATAGATCATTATATTAGTGAAAAAACATAAAAAATAAGGGTTTCATCTAAATCACTAAAATCGATCTATTGCTTCCTATCTAGGAGGAGTTTGAAGAATACAATAATCATGCCCTCAGATTATGCACAAATCAGTGACATATACAACCTAAGAATGAAATATTTGAATAAAAACTAATCTAGATAATCAAGAAACATGCATATTAGCTCTAAGAATGAAGATAATAACACTGCATAATGACAAAGCTAAGATGTAACATGATTTCACAATAATCTTAACATCGTAACAATGCTTTCAACTCTAAAAATTAAGGGCCATTTGTGCTCAAAATTCATCCTATTTATAGAAGAGATGTGGAGAGAGAGAGGGGACAAGGCCATTAATGGAGGTGTAAAAACCTTAATGGTGGTGTAAGAGGCATTAATGGTGGAAGGCATTAATGAGGCATGGTGCAAGGGAATATGCATTAAATGAGAGCATTTAAGAGACATGGTGAGGGTTTAAGAAGCATGGGTAAGGGTTTAAGGTCAAGCTTGAGAACTTTGACTTTTGGGAATGGGTTGGATTCCTAATCACAAAATTAGGAATGTGACATCATTAGAAAGTGGGTTAGACTGAAATTAAGATTGGAAGTAGGGTTAGTATGGGGGGAATAGGATGGGATGGGTTTGAACCCAAGGTTAAGGTGGTTGAGGTAGGTTAAGTTAGAGGGAATATTAATGAAATGAATTATATTTAATATATTCACTCAAAAATAGGGAATTTAATTATTTAACCTTTTGATTGCTTTTGATAATTAATTAGCACTATAGCCAATTAATTAGATTAATTTAGGCTAGAGGATATGATTTTGCAAGTGATGAGGTATAATAGGGATTTCATTTAATTCCTTTTATATTGATTACCTTAGCCATGTTTTGATTTGAATTGATTTGAATTGAATTGATTGGTTTTGATTGGCTAAGGTGATTAATAAAATTTAGTATTTAAATCACTTAGGAGATTAAATATGATTTGAAAGAATTATGCCAACTGATTGAAGAGTTGTCTTGACATAATTGGGGGTATGATCACACTTAGCGAAAATAGGGTCTATAGTCAGAGCATACCAAATTAGGGTGGTTACATTTGCCTCTCTTTGAATTGATGTGCGAGCAGCGCATTGATTCAAAGAAAGTTTTGATGTTGACTTCAGAAATTTTGAGAGTTTTGCTCATGATCGAACAAAATGTCTAATGAGATCAGTCTTGCACTTGATTGAACTAAATTGATAGAATTGAATTTGAACTTGATTGTCGTACAAAGGTCAATAAGCAAAGATCTTAAAAGATGTCAATTCTAAACTTGGTTGTTGTCCAAAGATTGATAATACTGACTCTGAACTTGGTTGTCATCCAAAAGTCACTATGAAGCTGTCAGGAGCTTAATAAGAATCTAAGAAAAGTAGACATAGGATATCCAGCTTGTGAGAACCGAAGCCTTCAATCCAACAGTTTTGACTTAGTCAAGGAACCGTCATGCCTTTTAATTTTTTGATAACGAAGTCATTTTAATGCTATTTTGAGAAAGAATTTGATTGATGATAGTGTGATCATGCCCCCTCGGGAATGAAATCAAAGGAAAATAAATTCCTCTATGGAAATGATATATCACGTACATGGGTCAGTTAGATACAAAAAAGAATGGATTACAATAAGTGAAGGAAAGAAGGTGTGTTAAGAGGAAACACACGGGTACCAAGTTAATTACGTGAAAAATGTGAGTTTTGAGATGGATAAAATGATGTCAGACCAAGATTTTTGATAAAATGTGCAATGTTGATTATATAGAACTGAGAAAAATTGTTTTTCGGAACATATGGAGCAATTCTGCATTTTTAGGAGTTGTTGTAAAAATTTTACTATACTGTGTAGAACAATTTTGGGGCATTCAATTTCATTCCCGATTGAGTGGAAAGAGAAAAAAATGAGTTTCAAATGTCTAGGAGGAGTTCTAGAGCTCCTAAATAGCTCAAAAATATAGGCTCAAATGCACTTTTTACCCATTCATTTTCACATTCATCCTTGGTAATTCAGAGAGCTTTGTAGAGAAGATGGTGGTCCCCGTGCATAGGTATCATTTTTAGCTCAACCATCAACATCAACATCCAGTTGACTACCCACCTCTGGTAAGTACCTGAAAACCTACTTTTTGAAATTTGTAGTTTTCAATTTTATGCCTTTTAATGCAAGTTATAGCCAATTTAGTCCTGCGTTGCATCCTATATTTTGCGTCACTTTTGGTCAATCCCGCGTCGCTTCAAGTAGTTACCAAAAATCCTAGATCGCATCCTTCAAATTCAAGATCGCACCTCGTTATGTCTCATTTTGTAAATTTTGGTTGAATTTGCAAGTTTTCACACCCTGTTAGAATAGGGTCACACGTAGCAGTGGTAGGCGCACCCGATTTAGATTTGTTTCTCCTTGGATGGATTCAGGGCCTTTTCTCATAGGAGATCAACAAAGATAGTAGAGGCAGTAGCAACAAAGGCCATAGGATAGGCCCTTAGGGCAGGATTCGGGTAGGGGTTCTGGCAGGGACGGAGATCCCTTATCCTAGTGTGAGCAAGAGCGAGAGCATCTCAGGGATAGGATTACTACATTAGAGGCCATGCTCATGAAATTAGATGCATTTCTAGTGGACAGAGATGCAGAGCTGGAGAGACTCAGAGCTGAGAGAGATACATAGTTGGAGAGACTCAGAGCTGAGAGAGATACACAGGCTTGTACCATTGTTCATCAGGGTCAGAGAGCTACATATTACTATGCTCTATATCATGCAACAGTGCCAGAGGGGCAGAGAGCTGTGTCTTTTTCATGGTTGGCCCATCAGTCAGAGGGGGCCATGCCACCACCAACAACTCCATTTGTACCACCTCCTCTGCCTCCTCCAAATCAGGGAGAGGGGGAGTTAGACATGAGATATCTTTTTGTACCATTTTTGTGAGATCATATTGTATATCTGGATCCTTGTGGGACCATTCTTTTGTATCATGACATTCATACATGTATATCTAATTCATACTGATTCTCAGATACTCTTTTGGTAGATAGTTCCATATTTTTTATCTGTTCCATGATTTGATATATATATATATATATATATATATATCTGATGTTGCTTTTCTTAATTCTGACATGCTCATAGGTTTATTTTGCTTTTGATAGATGTTGATGGACATGTGATGTATGTTTTCTCTTGGTCGTATGTAGATTTAGATGATGAAATCATTTATGCTGTTGGATTTATTACTGATATGAATGTGCTTCAAATGATATTTAATGAATATATAAATTCATGTTTTTGAGATTTTCTTTATGCAAGTAAATGTATGGATGCACTTAAGATGTTGAATTAATCATTGGGAACTTTTTGGAACGTATACCACCTGATAGTACAACAATCCCTAATACCCATTGATATCATGATAGTATGAATACTATGTTTATTGGATGCAATTATGAAAATAGACTTAGGCAACAAGGCATAAGAGCTAGGATGATGAGTTAGTCACCTTTGTTTTACCATATCAGAATCTATGTAAGGTAAGATATTGGACCTGTAATAACCTTGAAAATTCATATCCTTGGGTACGTTATGTTTCATACACCTTCATGAGAGTCTGAGTTAGAAAATAGACAAATAAATTTTTCCAACCTCACCATAGTTTACACATAACAAAGACTGAGATATATGCGGCTATCTACTCATGTTGATAGCTCTTACTAGAAACTTCCAAGTTAGGAAAAATTTATAGGATCATTTGGAATAATCACCATACGTAGAAAACCAAGAAAATGTTATGCCCCCTATCCTTGCGACTTTTTGTCTTTGTGCAGACGTCATGGAGTAACTTGGAAGACATAACTATCAATTGAGAATCAATCAAAGAAAACTTGTAACTGCTTAGATGTCCCTAGTTAAAACATCATTGGTACATAAAAGAGTCATAATCAAACCAAGGTCAAACTATGTGTTTAAGTAGTATTTGAAAAATACTATTGATTTATTTGTCAAGCATAGTAGAGATTCATCAATCAAATTGTGGAATTTAAGAAATATGTGTTCCATGTCTGTGAATAACCTTGTCTCTATTTGCAATCCAATGTAGTGCTTAGGGACACCATTTTATGTGAGTGCAATGTTTGTGCTGGATAGGTTTTTAAAGATACACCCTTGTTTTGTGAAAGTGATAGTTTGATACAAGTATCAAGAAGCATTGCGTGGGAAGGAAAACTATCTTAGGATGACTTAGCAGATGCAACCTAACATGCTAGCAAAGATGCCCCCAGTGCAAAATGATTCGTTCCCTAAGACAGAAATGTAGACAAATCCCAAGCAAGGATAAGGTATTTGTATGGAAACAAAGTCAACCCATAGTACAGGTGTAATTGTGAAGGCTTAGTATTAGAAATATTTTGATAGATAAAGCATAGAGTACAAGTGACGCTTGTTTGCCAGTTTTCACCACTCGTTAAAGATTCTCCTTTTGCTACCAAGATGCCTGTTTTACTAGGTTTTCATCAAGGCACTTTTCCTCTTTTTCAATGTTTTTTCTATTTTTTCTTTTTTGAACTTTTTTGTAGTACCAAGGTGCATGTTTGCCAGTTTTTCACCAAGGATACCTTTGTTTAGGAATTTTTTCACTATTTTTAGATTTCTTCAGAATCAATTTTTTGATGATTTTGTTTTTTGGTATTTTCTGAGATTTTCATTGCATAGGCTCTGCTAGCCAGACATCAAACATAGAACTTCTTCAAATGTAGATTATTAATGGGATCTAGGAGAACATCTCCCTTAGGCGTAGCTAGCTAATAAGATCTAGTCCCAAAAGTTGTAGTAATGACATAGGGTCCCACCCAGTTTGGTTCAAACTTTCCTTTCTGTTCTTTGTTAGGCTAGTTATTATGATTATCTTTTAGAACAAGATCCCCCACTTGAAAGTGTCATGGTTTTACCTTTTTATTGTACCCTCTTGATATTCGTGTTTGGTACACTTTCAGATGATCAAACGCCTATTGCCTGCGCTCATCCAGTAATTCTAGTGCATTCACTCTTTCAGTGCGATATTGTTCATCAGTAACAAAACCTTGTAAAGATACCCACAAAGATGTGATTTCAACCTCAATAGGTATTAATTCCTCAGTGCCATAGACTAGGGAAAATTGCATGGATCCAGTTGGTGTTTTGATGCTTGTTTTGTAGGCCCAAAGTGTCAGATTTAGTTGTAAATGCCAGTAGCTGTCAGACTTACTCACAGTTCTGTTTCGGATCTTGAGAATATTTTTATTAGATGCCTCAACCTATCCATTACATTAAGGATAATAGATTGAGGAGCAATGTTGAGTAATGTAAAACTATGTGCAAAGGTCTTCAATATCTTGGTTTTTAAATTGGCCCCCATTGTCTGTCACAATTGAAGAGGGTATCCCATATCTACAAATAATGTAGTTCAAAATAAACATAGCCACCTGTTTGATAGTGGCTATGATCAGAGGTATGGATTCAACCCACTTCATGAAATACTCAATGGCTGTAATGATGAACTTGATTCCACTTGAAGAATTAGGATATATTTGTCCAACTAAATCAAAGGCCCATTGTTGAAATGGCCAATGTGTTATGAATGATATGAGTTCTCTGGCAGGAGTGGACACAATTTCCATGTGTTTGGCATTCATGACATGTTTTAGAAAATTGAATGGCATCTTTTTCCATTGTAGGCCAGTAATAGCCTACTGAAAATCCATTTGAATGTGATCCACATACACCTTTGTGGACTTCTTTTAATGCGTGATCTGATTCTTCGTGTTCTAAACACCTAAGAAGTGTACCATTGAGACCTCGTCTATATAAGTTTTTAGTAATGAGGACATAATGTGATGCTATCCTAATCAAGAATCATTTTTCATTTCTAGATAGATCATTGGGAATGGTTTGGTTAGTTAGGTAAGCAATGATTTTAGTATACTGAGATTGGTCTTGGGCATTTAAAGCACAAATTACTTGGTATTCAGGTGTATCAAAGGCTAGGTAGGATAATTATTCCACCAAGAAGTCATAGCATAATTGATGTTCCTCTAGTTGTAACATGGATGCCAGTGTAGCCATGGCATTTGCAATTTTATTCTCTGTTCTGGGTACTTGCTGGAATGTGACGAAGACAAAGTACTTTTTCAAGTCATCAACCAGTTGCTTGTAGGGCATCAACTTCTCATCTTTTGTCTGATAATCTCCATTTACTTGATTGATAATGAGCTGGGAGTCACCATACACATGTAACTCTATAATATTCCATTCTATAGAAAGCTTAAGACCATTTACCAGTGCTTCATATTCAAAAATGTTATTTGTGCATGGAAACATCAATTTGTAGGACTTGGGTATTTTGTAGCATTGCGGAGTTATGAATAGAACCCCTGCTATAGAGCCTTTTTGTGTGAAGGAACCATCAATGTACATTTTCCATGGATACTCAGTTAGATGCATGATTGTCTCATCTGGGAACTCAAATATTTAAGGTTCATCATCTTGGAGTGGTGAATCAACTAATTGATCAGCGAGGATTTGTCCTTTAATAGATCGTCTATCCACACACTTAATATGAAATTCGCTTAGAATGAGGACCCACTTTTCCAGATGTCCTGTTAATGCTATTTTTCTTAAGAGTTACTTCAAAGGATCTATCTTTGCAATGATCCTTACTATATGTGATAGCATGTAATGTGTCAATTTTTGTGATGCAAAGACAACCACTAAGCAAGCTTTCTCAATAATGTTGTAATTAAGCTCATAAGATACTAGCATTCTACTGATGTAGTAGATTGCTCTTTCCTTTTTAGTTTCATCCTATTGTGCTAGAAATACTCCTAGTGATGTGGTTGTACTTGAAATATAGAGGAGTAATGGTTTTGTCGACGGGGTTTTGCTGACCGGGTCCGCGAACAGTCATAAATTGTCACCGGGTACCAGAGATACCGGCCAACTCCTCTTGCAAAGGTTGTCTGGGGGAGTTGGATTCCCTGGGCCTTCAAGCACCTAGGTGTCAGGTCATGATGGTGTGGGGCTCAGTTGGGAGAAGTGACTATTTTTGAGGGGGATAGCTAGTTTCTTCAACTCATTCTGTCCGGAGATTCAATATGGTAAGGTTTCCCCTAGCATTCTACACTAGAAAATAAAATGAAAAAGATCCTGCAGGGTTAGAAATACTTCATCTAACTATAGTCATGTTTAAATGTCTAGAACATCAATAATACTCTGACATACTACACTAAATACTGAAGAAATACACAACCATCAGCGAGTATTTTATCAGTAGCAAGGGTAAAGAGGTCGTTGATCTATTTTAAAATATCAGAGTAGAAGACATAAAGAACATAAAACATGAAATACCATTAACTCAGAAGCAGGAATACCAACAACATCATTGCAAAGAATTATTCCTTCTTCATTAATGTCTCTTCCAGCAAGCACTGGTGCGTGATACAATGGTGGCTCCAGGGGAGCATCTTACTATTGAAAACAGAACAATGGAGCATTGAGCTCTACAACTAAAAATGAGAAATTGCCTTTCTATTACTATGGACAAAAAAATTATCAATTTTGTTGACCCTTGGAAATGGGCCGGTCTGGCTATTTATACAATTCTCTTCTAACCCTAACCCTATTTTACATCATGTTTCAATAAAATACAATATCTGGGGGCCGATACTACCTGCGCCACCATACAAAAGACCTTGAGACAAAATAGGCCTGCTATGTTAGAAGAATAAGACAAGAATATACAGAGGAAGAATCAGCTTTGAGAAGAGAGCCAGGAAGGAGAAGGAAGAAAGTGGGTCCCCTAGGGATCGAGGCTACATACCTCATAAATGGGAAATGCTGTGCCCTGTCTCCAATGCGCTAGGTGTACCTCTGAGTGGTGCCTCAAGAAGACCATCCTATCACAAAACCAACTGTTGAGTCAACGTCCCCCTTGATGTAGCCAACCACCTTCTGATAGCCTTTATTAACCACTTTTGAAAGTGACCGGTCGGCCTCGGGGACTAGGACACGGATCGCTTGAAAGAATACAAAATTTTAGATTTGAGACTCCGGGATCCAGGAACTTACGTTCCCAAAAGAATAAAGAATACCCAATGTTTGAGTTTTTCCCAGCCTCCGGAGAAAGATCATGGTTTTTTATTATCATTGAAAGCCTAGAGAAGGTGGGAAATTCCATCCTCGTCTATATCTCTTAGGCTGGCCCTTCGGTACTTAGCCACTTCAATTTACTCCCCCAGGTTTGAAACATTCTCTTTAAATTCATCGGCCATTTTTGCTGTGTTGTGGCCACTAAGTACCATGCGAGTTAATTTTGTCATTTGGGCCCCATCTATCCCCTCCAGGGATTGATACTGGGACTTCATTATTTCATCAAAACTCCCCAAAACTGAATCCTCTGGTGTACATGTATCTGTGCTGAGGGGGTCAGCCTCGGAAGTCTTTATTATAAAAGAATTATATAAATTGAAAGAATATTTTACAGCATTGACCTTATCTTGTAGAGTCCCTACCAGTTGCTTGGTTACCTCCAATGTGAGGTCAAGTCTGGAGTGTTGGGTCCTCACAAAATCAAATGATTCATCCCCTAGAATTTTGGATTCATAAATCATTTCCTCTCCCAGGCTAAGGAGTTCTTCAAGCTCTACCTTCCATGCTTGATAATTCTCAATATCACCCTCCCACAGGTCAATAAGAGTCTCCGCCTGGTGTATAACATGCTGGGCCATATATAAGTTCGGGAGGGTGGATACCAGAAAACACTAGGTGTTTCCTATCTGCAGGGTGACCCACTCATCCACTACCTGGGCCTTCTTCTTCATAATTCACAGGGATTCTATATCACTCTGCGGTAGATCTTCAGAGGTGGAGGCCTCCGGAGGAGTGACATTGATAGGTCGAGCCAGCTCAATGAGCAACCCCATAAGGTTTGCATTCTTTGCCTTTTCTTCTTTGAGCCTTTGGGCTTCCTTCTCATAATGAGCTTCCACTGCCCTAGCTGCCTCATTCAGAAAATCCACCTCGCCCTATTTTCCCCTTTTTCCAAGTGATACCTCTGCAACGTTATAATCTTCGGGCTATGCGGTTGCTTCATCGGTGCCCGGGGGAGGTGTTGCCACAATGACAACTGTTTCTCCACCCAGCCCAGTTTGAAGAGTATGAACTGTCCAGGCTTTCTTGGCCTTCGGTGGGGCCTAGACTTGAGCCATAATTTCGGCCAGGGAGAGAGGAGTTATGGGAGTGGATGGAGCTTTTCTTTTTGTGCTCTCTATTAGCCACTGAGGCGGTAGGGGTGGCCTTCCTGCCAGAATATGTTCCCTTGGTTCTTCCCCGGTTTCCCGCGGCTGTTGCTCCTCAGTGGCATGGACCTCATCTGTCCCTTTCCTTGTGTCTTCTTCTATAGCAACATTTTCCTCAACAACCTCCATCTCCTTAGCCTTGTCCTCTGTATCTATTACTTTGTCTGGACTTTGGTAGGCTTCCTCGGAGATTTGTTCTTTATGCTACTCTTCTTGTTGCTCTTGTTGTTGCTCAGCCTCTACTACCATGGTTTCTTCCTCTATTGGTACATATTTTGGCAGTAGGGGAGGTGTTGGGCTGAGATTTAAAGTTTGGGCTGCAGTAATCACCTGCCCAAAGGTTGCTCCTGGGAGTGGCCCTTGGAACGTGGCAGCTGGGGTTACGGTTATTCCTGAAGGTCTAGTTTCTCCAACAGATGCCATTTGTTCACCCTACCTTTGTTGGTCCACCCTTGGACCCTGCATCTCTTGAACCTCAGAGGAAACCTCTAACTTTGGCTCTCTTTCTTCTACCTGCTTTTCCTACTCCTACAGAGGCTCTTGTTCAGGAGCTTCTTTCTCTGCAACTTCGTGTTCTGCAGCCGCTGGTTCAGCCTCTAGGACTTCTGTCCCTACTTGTCTGGTGTCCCCCTGCAAGTTTCCAAACTCATCAGCTACAAAGACATCATCAAATTCATCTTGTAGAGGGGGACTAGCCAGGACTTTAGCAGGCTCTGTTTCCTTTTCTGTCTTCGGGGAACTAGAAGAGAAGATTTCTACTTGTTTGGCCTGGGATGTTCCCAACCCTAGCTTTGCCTTAGGATTTTTGTTAAGCCTCTTCTTTCTCTAGGTAACCAAAGGTGGCCCCGCATCCCTTATTACTGCCGCTTCCATGGGATCCACCCCCGTTGCCTTAACCATTAAGGCTGCCAGCGACGGGGAGGAAGAGGGATGAATTGGCCCAGCCATGAGTGTTGGAGTAGCCAGCCGCATTATTAATTTCTCCCTCATCTGCTAGGAGGCTACCACTGATTTTTTTATTTTCTCTTTTATGGGGACTTCTTGCGCAGGAGTGGTCGTATCTATCTCTTTTCCTTTATCCGTTCTCTGCGAAGAAGTTCCGGCCCTCGGAGTTAATTTTGGTGCCGGCTAGGCTGCTTGGCAGGTACTTCCGGGGCACACCTTCTTGAAATAGGTGTGACTTCACTCGACCACCTCCCAAGTGAAGTCCTCAATTGTAGGCCCTTCCTGGGCATCCCAATTTACTGGTGGAAGAGTCCTTGTATCGATCCCCTTTGCCTTGTACTAGGGATTGATGGTGGGGGGGGCGTCTGAGAAGTCCTCCAGGAACCTCTGGAGCTTCAATTTTTGTATCATGCTGACTGTCATTCTAACATAGTGCCAGCTCTGCACCTCCACATCATCTTATAAATCTACACAAAAATCCTCCATATAGATGTGATGGGGCTTCGAAGCCCGGGGCAGTGCCGTTGCAATCTTTCTGTGCGGATCAAAATTTTTTCGCGCCAAATAAAATTCCTCCAAGTTGTAGCTTTTTAATTCATTATCTGCCTCCTTTGCGGCAGCCAGGCTACATGTGTAGTTCCCACAGGTGATTGGGAATGGAATGTTGGGTATCTTTTTCAAGGCAAAGAGGGCATGCACCTCCATTATTTGCCTGTAGTATTCCAAGAGCATGATCTTGTCCCCACAGTGTTTGGGCAACAAATAGGGTTTCCGAAAGAAGTCAGTGACCTAATGTAAGTGTGTTGTTGGAACTGGATGTAGTAACATCTATAACTATGGACCAAATTCATCGCCTCTGAGGATAGGCGGTATCCTGCGTCCCGGGTGGGTGTGAGCAGATGATAATAAATGAACGCATTGTTTACTCGGCAAAAAATGGGGAAGCTGGCCTCCCATTGGACTTGTGGGAAATGGTCCCATGATGCCTTTTTTCCCAGGCCAATCCTCAGCATGTTGTCTGTAAGTAGGCCATGGGCATGGGGCCTCTGCTACGCTAGGGCCTAGAAAACATAGGAAGACATGTAGAATTTCTTCTTCCTATTTAGTTGGAGGAACTGGGAGTCGACGTGGTTGGAAATTATGATTTCCCAGTCGAAGTATCCTCCCTTGGTGGAGATGCCAAGGAGGAAGTAATACATCCATTTAGCAAACTCTTGGGCGGAGGACTGCCTAAAGACTCGGGCCAATGCTATCATTCCCATCTGAATGCTCTCTTTGAACTCGGAGTGGAAAATTTATATCTTCATCCTTTTAGGGTCCCTCTTTGGGACCTTGAGCTAATGGATATTCATGTATACCCGGGCGACATCCTCCAGTTGTGTGAATTGGGCCAAGGCATCCGTCCTTGTAACCACTGAGGCCTTGGCAAATTGTGGGACTCCCAGTTCTGCCTAGAATGTGACTGGGTCAAGGGATACCAAAGGAGTAGGGTATCCAGTTGGTTCTGCGGCCGCGAGCATAAAAGCCTAAATAGAAGAGTTTTAGTTGGTGGCCAGCATCAAGATAATCTCTAGAGATTGCACAAAGCATGGGAAACAAGCCGCCTTGAGGATTATAGAGTCCCCGACATTGATTGCTAGCTGATCTCTAGCCTGTCGCTGGATGTACATTATTTTCACTAAGGCCTGCATTTTTGGCCATGTTCCGACGCTGGTGTCGGTAATAAGTTTGAATTTGGACTTGATCTTTGAGCCCATACTGACATTGTCTTGCATGAACTTTATGGTTAGGGGCATCTTTTCCAGGGCCTTCTCTATTTTGGAATTTACTGCCACCCTGGTGGCTACCGCGGAAGGTAGCTCTGGACTTCCGGGTGGAGAGGATGCGGATGCTTTAGACATGCTTGGGAAGTGTACTCTAGAAACCTATAAGGCAAGGCAAAGTATATACAGCTATCTATATATTCTATAAACTGACCACTTCTGTGTAGAGGGTGAACAACCCTCTTGCAGAGATGACCCACCAACGGGCGGCAAAACCAGAAAATAGGAGACAAACAAAATAGAAAGACAACAAACAAATAAACGATGAAGAAGAAACACCAGGAAAGCGAAAAGAAAAGAACCAAGAACAAAGATATCAACCTGAGAATGCTGAAAGGTGGAGGAAAGGAAGAAGTTACCACGGGAGCTCTGCAATAGCTACAATTGTCAAACGGTCACAACCTGCCACCATGAAGCACTCACAATTGCCTAAGAAGGATGGAGGTGTTAAGCACTGATTATAGCTAACTCTCTGCAAATCACTCTGTAATCACTCTAAAATCGCTCTGAGTGCTCAAAATTTTTAATCGTGGTAAATGTGAAAGTGAAAAATAAGTTCTATTTATACTCTTGGTAAAAAGGGTAATCCACCTCCTTCCGACAATCTCTAGACAAGCAAACCTTCGGACCCCGGGCCCGGGGGTTCCCCATGATGATACCCTTAAGAACATCATGGCAAAGAATCTCGGAGTCTGGAGTCTGGCTCCCAACAAAGAATGACCTCCAGGACCAGAGTCCTAGAGACAGAAAAGAAAACAAACAAAACACAGTGGGGAAGAAAACCCCAGAGAAAGAAAACAAAAGGGGAAAAGACAAGGCAAGAGCCGTAAGCAAAAATAAACAAAAGAAAAAAAAGGGGAGACCTAAAATTTTGCACACAAAATGTAGGGACGGGGATGCAGGGCATAACAAATGGCGACTATCTGAGACAAATGCCTTAGCGCATTTGAGAACTATAGAATCTCTGGTTAGCAAAACTGGAACAAGCCACTTTCTAAGGCATCTGACAGGCAGAGAGAAACATAGATGAGGGAATCAACCACATGGGATCCAGTCCATAGTCTTTTATCAGTGGTGTCGTGTGTGCTTTGAAAGGAAATCAACTCGATGACCTCTGGGAGGAGTAGAGAAGGGGCACTAATTACATCGAACCAGTCGTCAATTTTCTCATTTCCCCCAGAGACCAAAGTTTCATCCCGCTTTCCTCTTTCTTATTATTTTGTTTGTTTCTAGGTGGGAAGGCGGTACTTCTTTCACCATTAAGCTTAAGCTTAGATAATTTTAATAGCGGTACTTCTTTCACCCCCCCACCCATTCTAGGATGTTTGAAGAGGGGATAAAACTCCAGACCTGGAAAGAATTCCTTAAAGTTTCAGACCTGGGTCAACCAATTAGTACAACTGATCTACCCTTGGCATGTCTGATTACTTGTTCTTTATATTACTTTTGCTCACTGATTGCCAGACCCCCGGAAACAACACCTGATGGAGATTGCTCAAAATGTGCCATAACCTGTGAAACAACCCTAGAGACCGGGCCGACTCCACTATGCTAAAGACAGATTCCAAAGTTCACCATACCGTAGACATCGTACCAAAAACCAGAGTTTATGTGAAGCATTCAAATTCCTACAAGACATAATAAAATGGCAAGACCGGAAGAACACCAAAAAATGAAAACAAAAAAAAACAAAAGAGGACTGCCTCGAAGGACAATCGACAAGGCTATTTACAAGACAGGGTACCTCGCAGCGAGGCACCCGAAAGAAATATTTACAAGCAGAAGACTTTACATAAAATAAAACTTTGGACAAACTTACCCTACTCGAAGTAGTGCTTGAGAAACTGTCCATTAACGGGCAATGTGATAGGTTCACCAGTCAAGGTGTTAAGGCGGTAAGTATTTGCCCTGCAAATTTCTGAGATTAGGTATGCTCCGTGCCAGAGCCGTTGGAACTTGGTATGCTTTCCTTTCTTCTCCTGGGCCTTGTCCCACAATAGGACCAGATCCAAGATCTGAAAAGTCTTGTATTGGGCTCTTCTATCAAACCATCATTTTACCACTGCTTGATGACGCATGAAATGTTCAAGGGCTGCGTCTCGCTGTTCTTCCATTTACACCAGATTTAAGAGCCGAACCTCCACGATATTGTTCCTGTTACTAAATTCCTGCATAAACTGTAAAACTGGGATCTATAAGTTAACTGGGAATACAGGGTTCTAACCATAAACCAGATGGAACAAGGATGTTGCCAGGGCGGCCTTGACACAAATGCGATCTTCCTAGAGGGAAAATTTCAACTTTTGATGCCAATCCCGGGGTTTCTATTCTAGCAGGTGTTTGATCACTTCAAGTAGATTTTTATTCATTGATTCAACAATGTCATTCCCCTGGGGATAGTAGTTGCTGGAGAACTTCAAAGTGATCCTCCGATTGTAGGTCTATTTGAGTAACTGTGCCAAAGAAAATGCCGGACCATTGTCACATACCAAAGCAAAGGGCATTCCAAACCTTGTGATGATATTTTCTTCTAAGAATTTGATAACTACGTCTACCATGTTGTTTTTGCACGGTATAGCCTCAGACCACTGAGTGCAATAATTAGTAGCAGTGAGTATGTATCAGTGATTAATAGACAATTTGGGGTTGATTTCCCCGATGAAGTCAAATGCCTACTGGGCAAAGGGTCTAGCCTCATAGACTGGTTGTAAAGGCATAGCTGGGTTACGCTCGTGATGCGCTACGGTTTGGCAGGTATGACATTTTCTAACATGAGTGTAAACATCCTTGAATATACAGGGCCAATAGTATCTGGCCCAAAGGATTTGATGGGCTGTGGCATCAGTGGAGCCATGCCTGGTTCCAAACTGCCCATAGAATTCATTAATCACTCTTACAGCTTGGTCTTTGTCGATGCACCGGAGGTACACTCCCTCGTAGTTTCTGCGGTAGAGCACGAAGTTTTTGATCATGAAGTGGGCACTTTTCATCTGCAGGGCACGGTGTTTGTGGGGAGGTAATCCCTCCGGGCATTTATTATTTAGTAGCAAATATACCAAATTGGTATACCACGGGTCTTGGGTAATGGACTCCACTGTGTAAGTTTGACATTCTATGTGGGGAGTCTCTTCTGCCATCGCTCAACTTAGTCCCTAGCCCCAGACTATCTTCATGGGCTGCATTTCTAAGTCATACTCCTGGAGGATGGCCATCCATTTCCCTCATCTCTCATCCAATTCGCTCTACATTAGCAAAGATTTGACAGCTTGGTGTGGAATGATAGCATGTACCTTGCTTTGGAGGATATAATGCCAGAATTTGTTCAAGGCGCGAACTAGAGCAAAGGCCTACTTTTCTAGTGATGAATATCGGACTTCAATGTTCTTGAAGGGCGAGCTCATGAAAGCTATTGGTTGTTCTTCCCCTTCAACCTTTTGAGTAAACACTGCCGTGGCAGAATGCGATGAAGCAAAGGAGTAAATTTAAAATGGAAGGGAATAGTCTAGACTAGCCAGGACAAGTGCTTCTATTATTGTCTATTTAATCTGGGTGAACGCCCGCTTTTCTTCAGGACTCCACTCAATCTTGGTATCCTTCTTCATCATCTCATTGAGCGGCTTGATGATTTCTGTGAATCCCATGATGAACTGCCAGATGCAGTTAATCTTTCCGAAGAAGGATCGTATGTCTTTCTTGCTACAGGGCATTTGTAAGTTTAGCAATGCTTCGACTCTGTCAGGGTCTATGGATATGCCCTTCTCGGAGATGATATGCCCAAGCAACTTCCCCTTGGTGACCTCGAATATGCACTTTTTGGGGTTGAGGGATATTCCATACTGGCGACATCTGTCACAGATCTGAGCGAGATGGGCAGGATGGTCATGCCTGTCTGAGGAAAATATGGTCAAGTCATCCATGTAGATGATTATGCACCGATTCACAAGGCCCTCAAACGCAATGTCCATGGCCTTTTGAAATGTAGCCCCTGCATTGATCACACCAAAGGGCATCCTTCTATATGCAAACATTCCCCACTTGGTGGTAAATGTTGTTTTCTCTCTGTCTTCATACTTAACCATGACCTGGTTATATCCAGAGTACCCATCCAAGAAGGAAATCATCTGGGATCCATTCACTATCTGCAAAACCTCATCCAATGAAGGGAGAGGGTGATTATCTTTCTTAGAGGCCTTGTTCAAGTTTTAGAAATCCACGCAAAGGCGGATCTCACCATTCCTCTTTCTCACAGGGACCAAGTTGGCAACCCATGTAGTGTGCCAGATTGGGAAGATTATCCGGGCTGACAGCAGTTTTTCTACCTCTTGACGAATCAGAGGCTCTATCAGGGGGTTGACCGGCCTTTGCTTTTGCCAAAAGGGCTTAGCATTAGGTTTCAGGGGGATAGTATGGGTCATAATGGATGTGTCATATGTTTTCAAGTCTTCATAACCCTAGGCAATTACGTTGATGTATTCTTGGAGAATTGCAAGAATCTTCTCCTTTTCCTTAGGGGAACAAGAGGTACCAATGTGATTCATCTTTTCCTCACTGGGCTGGCTAATGTTAACCTTTTCAAACTTTCCTCCCTCTGAGGAGGACGACACCTTCTCCCAGGCCTGAGGGTCCGAGTCAAAGATCTGTTCCAGCACAACCATCCCCTTCAAGATGGTGTTAGTAGGTAGGTCCATGATCCCATTATCTTCATCACCCTGCCCAGTATCATCATGGTCTCGTTCTTCCACTATCTGATTTTCAAAGACGCCAACATTCACCATGAAGGCCAGGATATGCTGATCATTCTCAAAAACCTAAAAGTGGATGAAATTATCTAGAATGGATGGGGTAGGGACCATCTCAACTAAAAATCTCTGCAGTCACAAGCCGGCCATTGGCTCAAGGATGCTGGCAGAAATGGCGAGGGCATCCGAGACATAGTTCGATTGTCGGGGAATGAGGTCAATGCCGAAGGCATCAACATCTTCAATAAGGCTCCAAGCTCGGTTGTGGTATGTGGCCAGCATTTTATCATGACTTGTGTATTGACTCCAGACTTGTTTAAAAATCAACTCCGAATCACCTAGAGCCCGGAGGCAGGTGACACGTTTCCTTAACGCAAATAAGAGTCCAAGGACCAAAGCCTCGTGCTCTGTGAAATTGTTTGTATAGTTAAACTATAGTTTGTAGGACGCAAGGAAGGACTTTCCTCATGGGTTGATTAGTTCTACTATAGCCCTACAGCCTTGTTTGGATCGGGACCCATAAAACTTGAGGGTCCACAAGTTATTGTTCATAGTCTGGGGCTGAGGAGGGAGAGTAGTTTTTGGATTGCTTTTGGGAGATTTAGGAGGGGCTCCTTCCCGATCTACTAGCGTGGAGGTAGAGTTTACCTCTGGAGGTGTTTGGATTTGGGATTCCCAGGGAGATGGCGCTAGAGGAGCGTGTCCCGTAGGAACACTGGGCTCCGGGGAATCAGGTATATATTCTTTATCCCGGAAGGTATCGAGGTGCCGGTTAGCGATTGAAAGACAGTGTCCACACTTGAGCTCTGAATGTTTCTGATAGTGTACTTGGCACCAAGTGCCGGATAGGAGTGTGGCATGGGTTGCTATTACACCTTGAGAGTCAATCTCAACTATCATCTTTTCTTCTAGGTCCTGGGCTCTCTGCAGCACTGCGGGATCCTCTCCGGGGATGAGATCGAATATTAAGATTTCAAAGGGTTGGTACACCCCCGGGGAAGTCTCAGAGAAAAAGACCTCATTGACCCTCCCAACCTCGGTGAGGGCCTGTTTCATCTAGGGTTCACTTTTGACCCGGATCTTATTTGATTCTCCTTCCCATGGAAGCCATAAATGGGTGAAGTCGATCGAAAAGTATCCATTCAAGGACTTAGACTAATTCTGACTTAATAAAATCCCATAAGTTTCTAGGATGTCCACCATTTGGATGTCAATTATGCTGGCTATTCTGGGGTCTTGGATAAGCTGTATCCGGATGTTCTTCAATTCCCCCACCATTTTTATAGCAGTCTTATCCAACTAGATCACTGCACCATTAGATGGGGTGGGATGAAATCTGAGCTTCTGATGAATGGACAAGGGCATGATGTTACCCGAATCTCCAGAGTCTTCTAAGTAGTTGTGTACATTTTTGCCTTGGATATTCAAGCCTAGTAGGAAGGGGGGATCCTCATTTTTCCCTCAAAAGATGGCTATGTTAGCATCTTCGAATGAGACAGTCTTGGGTGGGCAACTGACGGCTTTCGAGTTCCCTAGGAGGTTCAGAAGAGACTTCTTTTGCTTGAGACAGTTTAGCAAAACCTCCATCAAGGTCATGGAGGTGGTGGCCTATTCTAACACCTTCGTAATGTTGAATCTTCCTCCTGAGAACTGGTGATTTCCCTTAGCTAGATCTTTTACTTGGTTAGAGCTAGGACCTTTTGAAGGAGCCAGTCAGTCAGTCATGTTATTCTGGGGAGGAGGAGTGTCTTTGATAGGAGGCATGGGCGTGTAAGCTGGTCCTTTACCAACCTAACTATGAGTATTATATAGAGTTCACGGGTTGGTAAAGGCGTTGGCCTCAAAGGGCAGGATAGATTCATCAAAGAATCCTTGCAATTTAGATTCCTCTTCATCCTCCCCAGAAGTTTCAAAGAAGATGGTGTCGCAGGTGAAGGCACTGTGGGTTGGCTCTTGGACAAGAGGCTTTAGAGGGGTGGTATTATGCGACTGTTTCCTATCTAGCTGAGAGATCATGATGACCTTTTTCAACATGGCGCAATTCACCTCATTGTGTGAACCCGTGTTGTGCAATCTACACCAATTAGTCATGGGCTGGAAGTCTGCAACTGGTGTGAAATGTGATGATCTAGCACCATTTTGGTTGGCATTTTGGTTCGGAGGTGGGCCTCCAGTGTTCGCGTTATTATTCCATTGCTGTTGATTGGGCCTTGGCCCATTGTTAAAGTTTCTTCCTCCGGCGTTATTTCGTTGGTCAGAGAAAATGTTTCCCCTCTAAGAATTTGAATTCTAGGGTGCGTAGGACCCCACCTTCAGTTGGTCCATGTCCACAGTCAAGGTAGACAACATTCGCCAGAGGGATTCAACCTCGGTGGTCAACTGAGTGTTGGCATCACAATGTAATGGTTGTTGTTGTTGGTTTCCTGGGAAGGCAACAGTATTAACCGGAGTCGAGGGCAGCAATCCTCCAGTCGCGGATGACTAAAAGAAGGGTACTCCAGACGGTTGTGTCTGAGACTGTTGTGCCTGCTGCGGCTGATTCCAAGGGAAAGTTTCCAGACCTGGAACCGTCTGGGTCTATGTTGGGTAAATGTACTAGGCCTACTGGTCTATCAGGGGTGGCGGAGGATTCATCACCATCAAAGGGGTTCCCATCGCCAGATTGGGGTTGTACCCCCTGGCATACGCGGGTCTGCCAGGGATCATGTTGAAGAGCATACTTTTCCCAATCTCACCTGGGGATTTGTTGAGACCACAAGACAATTCTAAAGCTAGGTTGTAAACTTTTGCCAAGGTGTCCCAGTCACCCACGGTGGTTTTTCTCCAAAGGAGAGTGGCAATGAAAGGGTCCATCGCGTTAAGGTAGGTATGCATGGTTACTTTTGGGGATGGAATAAAAGGGCCCGTGCATCGCTTTAGGGCGCACTGGAACCTATGGTTGAATGCTGCAAGAGGCTCATTGGGTTCCTTCCTGATAGAGATGAACTGGCTATGGGACTAGGCTGGGTCCACATGTATGTAAAAGGCAGCCAGGAAGGCGTCCTCCATGTCCTACCAACTGTTTATGGAGTTGGTAGGAAGGTTAAGGTACCAGTTTAACTCACCCTGTCCTAAAGACAAGGGAGACATATGAGTCACAACATCTTCATGTTGGATCCGGTGTCGGTTCATGGCATCCTTATATACCTGTAAATTCTCTTCTGCGGTTTGTGAGCCTAAGTGCTCATATCATGGGCAGAGCTTCTTTGGGTGGGAGGGTAAGTTGTTGATTACACTTAGAAAAGTTTCCATTGGGGACCAAGTGTTTCTGAAATACACGGCCATTGGGGGAACTAGATGTTGGGTAGTTTGGGCACTCATTCCCGGGATTGCCTGGGAAGTTTGGGTATTTTGAGGTATGCTAGACCCCCAGACAATAGTGGCTGGTATGATTTTTGAGGTTCATTTCTTTCGAGCAGGAGGCTCGAGTTTGACAAACCTTTTGGGGTTCGGGGCAGACCTAAGGATTCTTTCAAATTTTGCTGGGGAGAAAGACCCAATCCCATTGAAGGCTTGAATCTTAAAACTATAACTCAGGGAACCCTTAGGAGGTGTAAAATTAGAATCTCGGGAGGGGGATGAGTTCATGCCCTCCTTCTAGCGCCAGTTTCTGTTGACGAGGTTTTGTTGACCGGGTCTGCCAACAGTCATAAGTTGTCACCGGGTACCGGAGATACCGGCCAACTCTGACTGCAAAGGTTGTCCGGGGGAGTTGGATTCCCTGGGCCTTCAAGCACCTGGGTGTCGGGTCACGATGATGCAAGGCTCAGTTGGGAGAAGTGACTATTTTTGAGGGGGATAGCTGGTTTCTTCAACTCGTTCTCTCTGGAGATTCAATACGATAAGGTTTCCCCTAGCATTCTACACTTAGAAAATAAAATGAAAAAGATCCTGTAGGGTTAGAAACACTTCATCTAACTATAGTCATATTTAAACCTCTGGAACATCAATAATAATCTGACATACTACACTAAATACCAAAGAAATACACAACCATTAGCGAGTATTTTATCAGTAGCGAGGGTAAAGAGGTCATTGATCTATTTTAATATATCAGAGTAGAAGACATAAAGAACACAAAACATCAAATACCATTAACTCAGAAGTAGCAATGCCAAAAACATCATTGCAAAGAATTCTTCCTTCTTCATTAATGTCTCTTCCAGCAAGCACTAGTGCGTGATACAATGGTGGCTCCAGGGGAGCGTCTAACTATTGAAAATAGAAAAATGGAGCATTGAGCTCTGCAACTAAAAATGAGAAATCGCCATTCTATTACTATGGACAACAAAATCATCAATTTCACCGACCCTTGAAAATGGGCCGGTCTGGCTATTTATACAATTCTCTTCTAACCCTAACCCTATTTTACATCATATTTCAATAAAATACAATATCTAGGGGCTGGTACTACCTGCGCCACCCTATAAAAGACCTTGAGATGGAATAGGCCTGTTATGTCCGAAGAATAAGACAAGAATATATAAAGGAATAATTGGCCTCGAGAAGAGAGCCAGGAAGGAGAAGGAAGAAAGTGAGTCCCCCAGAGATCGAGGCTACATGCCTCATAAATAGGAAATGCGGCGCCCTATCTCTAACACAAAGGTGTACCTCTGAGAGGTGCCTCAAGAAGACCATCTTGTCAGAAAACCAACTGTTGAGTTGACGTCCCCCTTGATGTAGCCAACCACCTTCTGACAGTCTTTATTAACCACTTCTGAAAGTGACCGGTCGGCCTCAGGGACCGGGACACAGATCAGAATAAAAAATTTTGGATCCAAGACTCCGGGATCCAGGAACTTACATCCCCAAAAGAATAAAGAATACCCAATGTTTGAGTTTTTCCTAGCCTCCAGAGAAAGCTCAAGGTTGTTTATTATCATTGAAAGCCTAGAGGAGGCAGAAAATTCTATCCTCATCTATATCTCTTAGGCTGGCCCTTCGGTACTTAGCCACTTCAATTTGCTCCCCCAGGTCCAGAACATTCTCTTTAAATTCATCGGCCATTTTTGCTGCGTTGTGGCCACTAAGTACCATGCGAGTTAATTTTGTCATTTGGGCCCCATCTATCCCCTCTGGGGATTGATACCGGGACTTCATTATTTCATTAAAACTCCCCAAAACTGAATCCTCTGGTGTACATGTATCTGTGCTGAGGGGGTCGGCCCCAGAAGTCTTTATTACAAAAGACTTATATAAATTGAAAGAATATTTTACAGTGTTGACCTTATCTTGTAGAGTCCCTACCAGTTGCTTGGTTACCTCCAATGTGAGGTCAAGTCTAGAGTGTTGGGTCCTCACAAAATCAAATGATTCATCCCCCAGAATTCCAAATTCAGAAATCATTTCCTCTCCCAGGCTAAGGAGTTCTTCAAGCTCTACCTTCCATGCTTGATAATTCTCGATATCACCCTCCCATAGGTCAATAAGAGTCTCCGCCTAGTGTATAACATGCTGGGCCGTATATAAGTCCAGGAGGGTGGATACCAGGAAACGCCGAGTGTTTTCTATCTACAGGGCCACCCACTCATCCATTGCCAGGGCCTTCTTCTTCATAATTTGTAGGGAGTCTATGTCACTCTGCGGTAGATCTTCAGAGGTGGAGGCCTCCAGAGGAGCGGCATTGATAGGTTGAGCTAGCTCAGTGAGCAACCCCATAAGGTTTGTGTTCTTCACCTTTTCTGCTTTGAGCCTTTGGCCTTCCTTCTTATAATGAGCTTCCACTGCCCTAGCTGCCTCCTTCAGTAAATCCACCTCACCCTGTTTTCCTTTTTTTCCAAGTGATACCTCTGCAACATTATAATCTCTAGGCTCTGCGGTTGCTTCATCGACGCCTGGGGGAGCTGTTACCATAATGGCAACTGTTTCTCTGCCTGGCCCAGTTTGAAGAGTATGAACTGTCTGGGCTTTCTTGGCCTTCGGTGGGGCCTAGACCTGAACCATCATTTCAGCCAGGGAGAGAGGAGTTACAGGAGTGGACGGAGCTTTTCTTTTTCTTCTCTCTATTAGCCACTGAGGCAGTAGGGGTGGCCTTCCTTCCAGAATCTGTTCCCTTGGTTCTTCCCCGGTGTCCCGCGGGTGTTGCTCCCCAGTGGCGTGGACCTCATCAATCCCTTTCCTTGTGTCTTCTTCTGTAGCAACATTTTCCTTAGCAACCTCCATCTCCTCAGCCTTGTCCTCTGTATCTATTACTTTGTCTGGAATTTGGTAGGCTTCCTTAGGGATTTCTTCTTCATGCTGCTCTTCTTGTTTCTCTTGTTGTTTCTCGGCCTCTACTACCGGGGTTTCTTCCTCTATTAGTACATCTTTTGGTAGTAGGGGAGGTGTTGGGCCGACTTTTAAAGTTTGGGCCGCGGTAATCACTTGCCCAAAGGTTGCTCCCAGGAGTGGCCCTTGGAACGTGGCGGCTGGGGTTACCGTTATTCCCGAAGGTTCAGTTCCCCCAATAGATGCCATTTGTTCACCCTGCCTTTGATGGTCAACCCTCGGACCCTGCATCTCTTGAACCTCGGAGGCAACCTCTGACTTTGGCTCTTTTTCTTCTACCTACTTTTCCTGCTCCTACACAGGCTCTTTTTCAGGAGCTTCTTGCTTTGCAGCTTCTTGTTCTGCAGCCACTGGTTCGGCCTCTGGGACTTCTGTCCCTGCTTGTCTAGTGTCCCCCTACAAGTTACCAAACTCATCGGCTCCAAAGACATCATCAAATTCCCCTTGCAGAGGGGGACTGGGCGGGACTTCAGCAGGCTCTGTTTCCTTTTCCAACTCTAGGGAACTAGAAGAGAGGATTTCTACTTGTTGGGCCTGGGATGTTCCCAACCCCAGCTCTGCCTTAGAATTTTTGTTAAGCCTCTTCTTTCTCTAGGTAACCAAAGGTGGCTCCACATCCCTTATTTCTACCACTTCCATGGGATCCACCCCGGTTGCCTTAACCATTAAGGCTACCAGCGACGGGGAGGAAGAGAGACGAATTGGCCCGGCCATGAGCGTTGGAGTAGCCAGTCGCATTATTAATTTCTCCCTCATCTGCTGGGAGGCTGCCACTGATTTTTTTATTTGCTCTTTTATGGGGAATTCTTGCGCAGGAGGAGTCGTATCTATCTCTTTTCCTTTATCCGTTCTCTGCGAAGAAGTCCCGGTCCCCAGAGTTAATTTTGGTGCGGACTGGGCTGCTCGACAAGTACTTCCGGTGCACACCTTCTTGAAATAGACATGACTTTGCTCGACCACCTCCCAAGTGAAGTCCTCAATTGTAGGCCCTTCTTGGGCATCCCAATTTATTGGTGGAAGAGTCCTTGTATCAATCCTCTTTTCCTTGTACTAGGGATCGATGGTGGGGGCGGCGTCTGAAAAGTCCTCCGGGAACCTCCGGAGCTTCAAATTTTGTATCATGCTAGCCATCATTCTGATGTAGTGCCGACTCCACACCTCCACGTCATCTTGGAAATCTACCCAGAAATCCTCCATATGGATGTGATGGGGCTCCGAAGCCTGAGGCAGTGCCGTTGCAATCTTTCCGTGGGGATCAAAAAAAATTCGCGCCAAATAAAATTCCTCCAAGTTGTAGCTTTTTAATTCATTATCCGCCTCCTTTGCGGCGGCTAGG
Source organism: Thuja plicata (assembly GCA_018584345.1). Lineage (NCBI taxonomy): Eukaryota > Viridiplantae > Streptophyta > Pinopsida > Cupressales > Cupressaceae > Thuja > Thuja plicata. Next base: position 2,305,388 of record MU223049.1, on the reverse strand, counting down.
ATGCATGTGTAGTTCACATAGGTGATTGGGAAGGGAATGCTGGGTATCTTTTTCAAGGCAAAGAGGGCATGCACCTCTATTATTTGCCTACAGTATTTCAAGAGCACGATCTTGTCCCCATAGTGTTTGGGCAACAAGTAGGGTTTCTTGGAGAAGCCGGTGACCCTAATGTAAGTGTGCTGTTAGAACTGGATGTAGTAATGTCCATAACTATGGACCAAATTCATTGCCTCTAAGGATAGGCGGTATCCTGCATTCCGGGTGGGTGTGAGTAGATGATAATAAACAAATGCATCATTTACCCGGCAAAAATTGGGGAAGATGGCCTTCTATTGGACTTGTGGGAAATGGTCCCATGGTGCCTTTTGTCTCGGGCCAATCCCAAGCACGCTGTCTGTAAGTAGGCCATGGGCGTGGGGCCTCAGCTATGCCAGGGCCCATAAAACATAGGAAGACATGTAGAATTTCTTCTTCCTATTTAGTTGGAGGAACTGGGAGTCGATGTGGTTGGAAATTATGGTCACCCAGTCAAAGTATCCTCCCTTGGTGGAGATGCCAAGGAGGAAGTAATACATCCATTTAGCAAACTCTTAGGCGGAGGGCTGCCCAAAGACTTGGGCTAATGCTATCATTCCCATCTGAATGCTCTCTTTGAACTCGGAGTGGGGAATTTCTATCTTCATCCTTTTAGGTCCCTCTTTGGGACCTTGAGCCAATGGGTATTCATGTATACCTGGGTGACATCCTCCAGCTATGTGAATTGGGCCAAGGCATCTATCCTTGTAACCACTGAGGCCTTGGCGAATTGTGGGATTCGCAGTCCTGCCTGGAATGTGACTAGGTCAAGGGATACCAGAGGAGTAGGGTATCCAGTTGGTTCTGTGGCTGCGAGCATAACAGCCTGAACATAAGAGTTGTAGTTGGTGGCCAACGTCAAGATAAGCTCTAGAGATTGTACAGAGCATGGAAAACAAGCTACCTTGAGGATTTTGGAGTCCCCGACATTGATTGCTAGTTGATCTCTAGCCTGTCGCTGGATGTACATTATTTTCACTAAGGCATGCATTTCTGGCCATGTTTCGACGCTGGTGTCGGTAATAAGTTTGACTTTGGACTTGATCTTTGAGCCCATAATGACATTGTCTTGCATGAACTTCATGGTCAGGGGCATCTTCTCTAGGGCCTTCTCCATTTTGGACTTTACTGCCACCCTGGTGGCTACCGTGGAAGGTAGCTCTGGACTTCCGGGTGCAGAGGATGTGGATGCTTCAGACATGCTTGGGAAGTGTACTCCAGAAACCTATAAGGCAAAGCGACTGTCAGAACATATTAATCAAAAAAATATTCTGGGGTCCGGAGATCTTACCACCGTGATGCTTTTTTTTCCTGAAAAGTTAGTTTCGTTCACAAAAATCCCAAAAAGCACATGCATCACATGAAATTTAAATTTTTTTTACTAAACATCCAGGTCTGAGGATTTTATCACACTTGGCAAAGACACAGGATGGATGATGGTAAGAGACCCAGAGCCTAGAGAAGTAACCGTTGGTGAGGATGTGTAAAAAGGTGAGTCATCAAGCCCACATGGGTATTAAATAGGAGTTATGGTGATGGCGGCGGAGCCAACTATCTGAATGCACAAAAAGTGAAGGCCACTTGGCTGAAATTTATTGTGCACATGGGATATGAATGAGGATCTGACTAGTTTATGGAAGAGAGAGAAAACTGCGTGTCTAAAACTGGCTGAGAGCCGAGTTTCAAATAGGTGGTTTTCTGCCTTGAAACAAGTTTATGGGTAGAAAACCAGCAACACAAGTGACTCGACCACCTTGCCAAGCCACCTGGAAGGATATACATGAAAGCCAAGGTATATATACATGGGGATGGAGGGATATACACCAAATATACACAAATATACATCGCAGAACGATGTCCGTAGGAAACCAGGCAAGGCAAAGTATATACAGCTATCTACATATTCTACAAACTTACCACTTCTGCGTAGAGGGCAGACAACCCTCTGGCAGAGCCGACCCACCAACGGGCAGTAAAACTAGAAAATAGGAGACAAACAAAATAGAAAGACAACAAAAAAACAAACGACAAAGAAGAAACACTAGGAAAGTGAAAATAAAAGAAGCGGGAACAGAGATACCAACCTGAGAATGCCGAAAGGTGGAGGAAAGGAAGAAGTTACCATGGGAGCTCTGCAACAGCTACAGTTGTCAAATGATCACAACCCGCCACCAAAAAGCACTCACAATCGCCTGAGAAGGATGGAGGTGTTAAGCACTGATTATAGCTAACTCTCTGCAAATCGCTCTGTAATCGCTCTGAAATTGCTCTGAGTGCTCAAAATTTTTAATCGTGGTAAATGTGAAAGTGACAGATAATTTCTATTTATACCTGTGGTAAAAAGGGTAATCCACCTCCTTTCGACAATCTACGAACAAGCAAACCTCCAGACCCCGGGCCTAGGGGTTCCCCGTGATGATACCCTTAAGAACATTGTAGCGAAGAATCTCGGAGTCCGGAGTCCAGCTCCCAACAAAGAATGACCTCTAGGACCGGAGTCCCGGAGATAGAAAACCAAACAAACAAAACACAACAGGGAAGAAAATCCCGGAGAAAGAAAACAAAAGGGGAAAAGACAAGGCAAGAGCCGCAAGCAAAAACAAACAAAAGAAAAAAAAGGGGGGACCCAACATTTTGCACACAAAATGTAGGGACGGGGATGCAGGGCATAGTAGGTTTTCCATGGATGGGTGCCATAAGAATAGGAGGAGTAGCCAGGTACTCTTTTAATTCTCTAAAGTTGGCTTCACAATGTTCATCCCATTTGAAGGTGACACCTTTATGTAGAAATTTGGTAAAAGGTTGTGCTTTATCTGTGAGTTGTGACATGAACATCTTGATCGACTAGAGTCTCCCTTGTAATGTCCTTATTTGACTAATGTTGCATGAAGGATTCATTTCTAGTATAGCTTTGAATTTTCCAGGGCCTACCTCAATTCCTTTCGTTGAAACAATAAACCCTAAGAGCTTTCTTGATTGGACCCCAAAGGCATATTTCTTTGGATTGAGCCTGAGTTGGAATTGCTCCATGCGATCCAATATTTTTTGCAAGTCTTCAATATGAGTATTCCTTTCATCTAATTTATCTAAGGTATCATCCATGTAATCCTCCATGTTTTTATGCATCATGTCATGGAATATAGTAGTTATAGCTCTTTGGTATGTAGCACCCGCATTCTTTAACCCAAATTACATAACATTCCAGCAAAAGGTTCCCCATACGCATGTAAATGTAGTCTTCTCTTGATCTTCAGGAGCAATTTTAATCTAGTTATAGCCTGAGAAACTATCCATTAGTGAGTACATTTGGTAGCCTGTTGTGAGGTCTATGATCATATCAATATTAGGCAAAGGAAAATCATCTTTAGGACATGCCTTGTTTAAGTCTCTGAAGTCTATATAGATCCTAATAGGTTTATCTGATTTAGATACTGGGACCACATTAGAAATCCATCTTGCGTAAGCAATGACTCTAATGAATCCAGCTTTCAATAATTTTTCTAGCTCTACTTTCACCAGTAATGCAATATGAGGATGCATCTTTCTTAGTTTTTGTTTCACGGGTTTAATTCCAGGAGCTATAGATAAATGGTGCATTATACATTCAAGATCCAGCCTAGACATATCAGTGTAAGACCATGAAAAGTTGATCTTCTCTTTTAGGAACTCAGTGAATTGCATCTTTTCTTCATCTGACAAAGATTGTGCTAGGTGAACAATTTGAAAAATTTCAGTCGTGCCCAAGTTAACAGGTTGTGTTGGTTCTATCAGAACTGACTATCCCTTGAAGAAGGGTCTTCATATTTATTATTGAAACCTAGCCCTATTTTATCTTTGGTATCCCTAAATTTTAGGTGTACAGGTTCAATAAGGCCTTTTCCTTTGTCTCCTAAAGGTCCTTTTCCTTTATACCCCATTTGTTTGAGTAGATCGTATCCTTTACCATACTTTTTCAGGGATATTTCCACATGTTTTACCTCTATTTCCTTGGGTTTCCCCTGGTAAATCCAGGCCAAGACTGCTTGTTCTTCACTATCATCCCCTTGGGAGGTAGATGCTTTAACCATACCAGTTGCTTTGTAAATTTATGGCTCCTTAGAGGTAGTGGGTGTGAAAGATGGGGAAGGTTTCCCATAGGATCTTGGTGATACTGGAAGCTTTGTCAATGATGGGGTCATGTCCAGCTTGTATTCTCCCATGCTAGTTTATTCAAGCTTTAAGGTCTTTCCAAAGCCTTTCATAACCATGTCTTTGGTAGTCTCAGGAACAATCTTGTTTTAAGCTTCCTTGTTATGTGGGACCATACTACCTGCCTTAATATTGTTGCAAGTATAATTGACATCTGCAAGAATTGTCACTTCCACCCCATTATGTGGGAATTTGATACACTGGTGGTAAGTATATGGTATGGCTTGCATTTCATGGATCCAAGGTCTCCCTAACAGTATGTTGTAAGCCAAGGGCAGATCCAAAACTTGACATATGACATTCCTTTCAACCGGCTCGATTATGATGGGTAGAACAATGAGACCTTTAGAGGATCTCTCTTCTTCATCATAAGCTTTGATAGTAATTTTTCTTCTAAAATTAATCGTTTGTTTTGAGAGACCCAGTTTTTTGATTAGATTAAGGGTACAAATATTCAACCCTGTGCCTCCATCTATCAATACATGTCTAACACAGGATTTATGAATGAGGACTTCAATATGAAGGGGTTGATTATGCGGATGTGTCAATGATTTATCATCTTCTTCATAAAAAGAGAGGTAATGTGGCACTAAGAGGTGATTAACCATTTATGATAATTTGTTTACATAAAGGTACTTTGGCACATTTACGACATGTAGGACTTGTTCAAGAATTTCCCTGTGTGCTGAGGAGATTTTAAGCAACTCAAAAATGGAAATTTGAGCAGAGGTTCATTGTAATTGATCCAAATAGTTATACTTTTCTGTAGGAATAGTACCTATTTGTTTTGTTTCTGCTGGCTTGGGGATAGAGATAATGGGTACTTTGGAAGTTGTTGGTTTTGATGAGGAATTGGGTCCTTTGATCATGACTTGTGCTTGAATTCGAGTCACCACATTTGATTGGGAAGATATATTTTGAACACCTTTGATAGTGACCACATTAATTGATTCAGTTTTAATGTCTAGCATGTTGATCACATTATCATTTTTAGAGTAGGCATAGTTCACTTCATTTCCTTTTCTTTTATATGCTTCCCCTTTCTCATAATTAGGGAATGGCTTGTTAAATTTCATATGGTCTTCATTAGTGGTGTGCCCTTCCACTTTGAGCTCGCCTCCTTCAATAAGGTCTTGGATAACATGTTTGAGTTTAAGACAGTTATTAGTCTTGTGTCCTTTGTTTTTGTGAAAGACACAATAAGAATTGTCATCCCACCACCTTGGTTTGACTTCTGGTTTCCATGGTTTGGAATCTCGGATCATGAGAACTTTGTTGTCTAACAATGTCTTCAAAATAGTTTCAAGAGGTTCTCCCAAAGGAGTGAATGTTCTTTGAGGTTTGGAAGTCCATGGCCGACCTTTTTTGTTCTCATTGTTTTTTTAGGTATGGAGGTTGTTACCTTGGCATCTTTACTTGCTTGCATGCTATTTGTTAGATTGAACACTACTAGTTTAGGATTAGCATTGGACGCATCTACCACTCCATCATTAACAACATTTTTGTTTTTTTTCCACCATTTAGGCTTGTTGTTGGAGTTGGTAGATTTTTTCTCACTTTGGAGAGTAATTTCTCCCTTTATAACCATGACTTCTTCAATACAGATGGCGTTCTTGATCATCCTATCAAAGCTGGGGGAATCTTGCATTTGCAATCCGTAGTTCAATTCTGGTATCAAGTACTAATAAAGATCTCCATCTTTTTAGATTTGGGAGTAACCCTTGAATATCTTGCAAATATTTTCCTCCACCTTTGTAGAAAGTGTGTAAAGGATTCTCCAGTCCTTTGTTTAGTGTTACATAGATCCATCATAGTTACATCGTGTTGTATATTATAGGAGTAATGCTGGATAAATTGTTGAATTAACTCCTCATATTTTTTTACCTTAGGTGTGAGCTTTGAGAACCACTCCATGGAATTTCCACCTAGGCTACCTAGAAAGAGCATCATGAGGTATGTAGGTTCATGCATGTATTCTATGCTCAGAGCACAAAATTCCCTCACATGGTCATGTGGGTTGGTCTCTCCCATATATTTGTCATATTTTTTCCTTGCCATGTTGGGAGGAAATGAGACCATATTAATACTCTTATCAAAAGGAAATGGACAAATAGAGTCCAAAGAGTATTTTGTCTTAGGTTTAGCCTTCTCCTATTTGAGATTTGCAAGCTCAGTTTGCATCAAGGTTAGTTGTTTGGTGAGAATAGAGATAGGGCTTGATACCTATTTTTCTTTTAGTTATTTGACATCATAATCTTTAGGTAATTTTACACCAGTGGATGCTAGATGGAGAAAGTATTTCTCTTTGTCCTAGCTAATTATCTTTTTCAATGTATTTTGGAATTTCTTGATCTATTTGAGTTTATTGTATTCTTCATCAGTGATGTCTTCCTCACTGTCTAAACCAAATAAAGGATGGTCAAAGTGTTGTTCTTCTTCACCATCACTATCTTCATGTTTTTGGTTTTTATCATTGTTGTATTCCTCAAAAGCCTCACTCCATTTGTGAGTGGGTCTTTCCATTTTTGGAGAGTCTAAATTGAATAGGGAACTACGGGATGTTTCTCCTTGTTGAAGGTGTAGTGATTTTGGAGGTACTTCTAATTCTTTAGAAGTGTACTTGTTGTGTCTTGTGTTAACCATGTATTTATATCTCAACTTTGTCAAAGTTTCTTGATAGTGTCAAGTAGAGTCTCAAATAATTCAAGTGAGTGTGTCTAGGTAGAGGTGTCACTTGTGTTTTGGTGGAAGTAAATGATTCTAGTGTCAAAGGGTTAGAATGTTGTGATAGTGAGCTGGGAATCAAGTTGTTTTGATAAGTGAATAGACCACATGTATTGAAACTGGTTGTGAGAAACTGACAAGACATGCAAGGTAGATGTTTAAAAAAGTGTTTTGAAACAGTAACTGGGAGATCAGAAAAAGTAACAGGGATAGACTAAAGGGCCAAAAGGGTATCCAAATAAACTAACTTTCTTTGAGAGGCAACTATGCAAGTGCCCACTATCCTAGATGCGACTCTTTGTGTGCGAGATTTTGAAAAACTATATGTGAGCCTAAGTATCTTGGATGCGACCTTTCTCCCTAAAAATGATGTAGGATTGACCAAGTACAATCTTACACATTGCATGCGATCTTGCACAACCAGATGCGAGCTAGGATTGCCCAAAAATGACTGTGTGTTGTTCTAGAAATTTGGTGTCTGATTTTTTTTAAGATCGTGCAAATTTGTCTGATAATAGTTTGTTTTTGAGTCTTTCTAGTGAGTGAAAAGTATAACATGTAGCCAAAGGATAGATTTGTATTGCTTTTTTGGATGATTTATCTTGTTAGTGAACTTTCAGACACGTTAAGAAGATTTGCATTGTTAGGGGTGAACAGACTCATTTTTATGCCCTATTTTCTAGGTAGAGGATGAAAATCCTTGCTTGTTGACTTAGGAACACACTCAAATACTAATCAAAATATGGCCATCACCAAGCACACAATGGCTCCAGTCATGATGCGATATTAGCTGACTCCAAACGCAAGTGAGGGCATGATATGACGAGTGTCTTGGGGTAATTACTTTTTTCCTTGCACAAGGATTATCACCCTTTGAGGTATGAATCAGGTAGTTAGACTACAAAGTTCATTGTTTATGATGGGGAAATTCATTCAAAACTGTCTCCCATAGAATTGCACAAGGCAAAATTGAGACGTATAGCCCCATGAGTACTCAAATAGGTGTAGTCTCACAAGCAAGATTCAAGTGGCTCTACTCTACACATACCCAAGCATGTTCAAGGAATGCTGTCAAAATTCTGAGAATAAAGCTGATTTTGTCTTTCGAGGCTTTGGCCTATGAAGAAGCAATTATTTATAATGAATAGGAAGGGTTGGCGTAAAACCTGTCCTCACTTGGGTCATTCCCAGGAGATTTTTTCCTCAACCGGTAGGCCCTTTACTGTTAAATAAGCATACAAAGGATTGACAAGCGTAGGATTTCTAGATTTATGATTCTTCGAAAGAAGAAGATCATACTCTCCTAGTCCATGCCGTTTCCTCCCAAAACATTCCAATCAATGTTCATTCCCTCAAGCTATTTTGAGATTGATTTAAATAATCCTAAGTTATGAGAACATGGTACATGAAGCAAAGTTTTTTTTGTTCATTTGACCATAATTCTTAGTGCTTTTCTTGTTCAATTACTTTCCCGAAATGAATTAAGCGATGTTTTTGTTTATTAAACCACAAAATTTAGTGATTTTATTGTTCAGTTACTATCCCAAAAATAGAGGTTTTGTTTTCTTTGTTCATTTACCCCAAATTATTTTCAAGTTTTAAATCAACATTTGATTTTCTGATTTTCCTTAAAGGAAAAGCGCATACTTATTTGATTGATTTAACAAATGAGTAGAAAATGTTCTTAGTGTGAAAAAAAAGTTGGTGGTCAAGACAAGGGGATGGAAACCTGCAAAACCACACATTAGGAATCCTTCTCCAAATCTTTTAGCTCTGAAAACAATCTACAAACATACATTAAGCTGTGAAAATATCAGAGACAACAAGTAGTCAAATATTAGTGGTTAGAATTTTCAAATTGCAAGCTCAAAAACTAGATACGATCCTAGATTCCCTAAATATGACCTTGGTTACCAGATGCGATGCAATACCACAAAAGTGATTAAATTCATACCAGATGTGAGCCTTTACCAGAAATGACTTAGGATATCCAGGATGTGAGTCTAGATTCTGCAATGCGAGGGCATATCTGGGATGCGAGCCTTTATCACAAAAAATGAGCATGTACCTGAAACCTGTGAAGACAAATTACTGAAAAATGGATGCAAAATGAGGTAGAACAAAAAATCTTGCCCCACGATGGGAGCCACAAATGTGTGTGTGGTTTTATGCACCTATTAAGAAAGACACAACACTTCAATAGATCATTATATTAGTGAAAAATCATAAAAATAAAGGGTTTCATCTAAATCACTAAAACTGATCTATTGTTTCCTATCTAGGAGGAGTTTGAAGAATGCAATAATTATGCCCTTAGATTATGCACAAATCAGTGACATATACAACTTAAGAATGAAATATTTGAGTAAAAACTAATCTAGATAATCAACAAACATGCATATTAGCTCTAATAATGAAGATAATAACAACGCATAATGACAAAGCTAAGATGTAACATGATTTCACAATAATCTTAACAACATAACAATGCTTTCAAATCTAAAAATTAAGAGCCATTTGTGCTCAAAATTCATCCTATTTATAGAAGAAATGTGGAGAGAGAGAGGTGACAAGGCCATTAATGGAGGTGTAAAAACTTTAATGGTGGTGTAAGAGGCATTAATGGTGGAAGACATTAATGAGGCATGGTGGAAGGGAATATATATTAAATGAGAGAATTTAAGAGGCATGGTGAGGGTTTAAGAAGCATGGGTGAGGGTTTAAGGTCAAGCTTGAGAACTTTGAATTTTGGGAGTGGGTTGGATTCCTAATCACAAAATTAGGAATGTGACATCATCAGGAAGTGGGTTAGACTGAAATTAAGATTGGAAGTAGGCTTAGAATGGGGGGAATATGTTGGGATGGGTTTGAACCCAAGGTTAAGGTGGTTGAGGTAGGTTAGGTTAGAGGGAGTATTAATGAAATGAATTATATTTAATATATTCACTCAAAAATAAGCAATTTAATTATTTAAGCTTTTGATTGCTTTTGATAATTAATTAGGACTATAGCCAATTAATTAGATTAATTTAGGCTAGAGGATAGGTTTTTGCAAGTGATGAGGTATAAAAGGGATTTAATTTAATTCCTTTTATATTAATTACCTTAGCCATGTTTTGATTTGAATTGAATTGATTGGTTTTGATTGGCTAAGGTGATTAATAAAATTTAGTGTTTAAATCACTTAGGAAATTAAATCTGATTTGAAAGAATTATGCTAATCGATTGAAGAGTTGTCTTGAAATAATTGGGGGTATGATCACACTTAGGAAAAATAGGGTCTATAGTCAGAGAAGACCAAATTAGAGTGGTTACACCATTGTGCTTAAAATTCACTCTATTTATAGAAGAATTTGGTGAATGAGATGTTAGGATTGAAAGTGGAAGAGAGGTGGAGATTGAATCTTTGGTGATCCATGTGAGGTGATCCAAGTGTTTTCTCTCTCATTGGTTAGAGAATATACTTTCCCTTTTTGCAAATAGAAATATAATTTAGGATTTATTTAATTCCTTTTATTAATTACTTTAGCCATGTTTTTGATTTGTTTTGATTTAACTGGCTAAGGTAATTAATTTGATTTAGTGATTAAATCACTTAGGAGATTAAATTTAATTTAAATGAATTATGCAAATAACTTAACGAATTATCTTGATATAATTAGGGGTATGATAACAATTAGGGCGAATAGGATCTAAGGTCAGAGCATACCAAATTAGGGTGGTTACAGGTGAATGTTGACTAACCAACCAAAACTGTCTACTTGAATACTAATGACAACTTTTGATCCTTTAAGGATTATCATGTGTATGTATGAAATAAGATATGTCCCAATAGTATTAGTGCATTTGTATAAATGTGACTAAATAAAAATATATATTCATATATACAAAAGGAAAAAATTCAAAAAAGAAATATGAGAGAAGTATGAAGACAAAGCCAAAGTGGGCCAATGTGAAATGTAATGCATTAATTTTTTAAGGAGTTATAGAATGATGAATCCTAAAACAAAGACTATCTTAGATAGTGGATCATAGATACCTTGAGATAAATTCCTAAAATGACAAAGATAAACATATATCCTCTAATAGTTGACCATCTACCCCTATATTTGTCAATTCATCCACCAACTTGTTCCCTTCTCGATATATATGGTTGCTAGTTGTAATACCCCTCAAACCCTAAAAGGTCATTAATATGCTTTTTGGAAGTTATGGAATGTTCTAGGGACCTTTATGTCTCCTTTTCTGGCATAAATATGAATCTATATAAAGTGTTTTTCTATCCATCTTGATCTAACCATAAAATAGTGATGACAATGGTAAACTTATCGACGCTTTTAGTTACTTCTTGATGCAGCTCATCTTGGGTCATTGTCAATCTTGCTCAACCAAAAAGATGTTTATTTTTTTCTTTAATTTGTATGGAAGCTGCTCGGGAGATACTCTACTACTCAGGCTCTGTTTCTTGGTAAAGCTTGTTTGTTGCTCAGGTTTTGTTTCTCAGGCATGCTTGTTTCTGTCACTCAGTAATGCTTAGTTCTACTTCCCAGGTCATGTTTCTCGGGCATGCTTGTTTATTTTCCTATTTATTGGGTTTTTGTTCTAACACTAGGGTTCTATTTCCTGTTTCCCAGGGAGTTCTTTGCCCGAGTCCCTCTATTGCTCGGTCAACCTTTGCCTAAGATGCTTATTTTGGAGTTAAATCTGGTGGCTGACTTCTTCAGTTAATTCTGATGGATTAATTGATTTGGAGTCTCTCATTGGGATCTGTTTGGACCTAAATCTGGGTCTCACTTATGTATTTGAGCACCGACCTCTCTTGTTGGTCTCTTGTATATATTCTTTTGTATGTTCTTATTTTAGGGGAATCATTCTTAGAGCAAGAAAGAAAATGTTTAGATATTGAGATCGAAGGTCTGTGATCTTTGTTGTATGAAGATCTTATCATAATTCACTAAATATATGACCAAAACTGGGAAGACCTTATAGCCCAGCATGTAATGATTTTGATCAAGTTAATATACATGATCTCTATATTTTATTCTCTCACTATGTTGTTTGGCTTTTGTATTGTTCCTGCAAGCTAGTTTGGTAGTTGGGAGTTCCTTTGGCCCCTTCTTCATCCCTGCCTTGCGCCAGGTGGACCTAAATTTGGGTCTTGTGTGCTAAAATGTTGACACACTTCTATGAATTATTCCATCCAAGATTTCTCAAGAATGAGGCCTCAAATATCGATCTATAACTCTCTAGTCATGGAGTGCAAAGTTTTGAAATGGAGGCCCTTAGATTGACCTAGTTAGTGCCTATGTAAGTACACCATGAAATGAGAGATTCAAATGCATGAAAATGAGATCTATTCTATATGATTGCAATGCATAAAAGGAAATTAATCTAAATGATAACAATGCATGATTAATCTATGAAAGAAAATACAAATGCAAGATTAATCTATGGAAATAAACATGAATCTAATCTACATGAATAGCCATGAATGCAAGAAGAAGAAGACAAGAAGAGAGAAGTTGCAATATCCAAGCTTGAGTGCTCAAATTCTCCTCCAAAATTGCTCTCCAAACCTGCA
>MU223049.1:2274244-2284354 GCA_018584345.1 Thuja plicata | reverse complement strand
CCTCCATTTTTCTCTTTCATATTCCTTTCCCTATCAACATCTTTGAGCATATCATTTTGAATCCTTGGCATATCATGGTTTATCCTTTCAAGGAGCATTATCTAAAAAGCTTGCCTTCTTCCAAAAAATTAAAAAAATTAAAAAAAAAAAAATTAAATAAAATTAAAGAGAAATATTTTTTTCCTATGGTGAAAACCACTCCCTTGTGGCACCTTGGATAAGTACTATGATGAAAACTTGGCAATCAGGCATCATGCATAGTTCTTCTACATCTTTCATCCATTCCGTATTCTCTCTTTGATCTTGACAATGTTGATCTATACACGAACATTTGGGCTATCTTGTGAGCTATCTTACGATGATCTTGCTTTCATTCCTTTCATATTTAGCCTTCATATCTATCTTCCTCCATTCATTTTCTCCTATCGCTATCCTTTTCCCCTTTGGTCTTGATCTAATAAACAAAAAGAAAAGGTAAAACACAGTGCTATGAAGCCTCTTGACATGTCTACTCCTTTGGATTGCATCCTTTCCTGCTCTTGCATTACGATTTTGTGACTTATCCTATGCTGGCCTTTGATTGCTTGTCCAAATGTGCTTTACATGATGTTTCTTTCTTTTCCCTAGCGTGGGTACTCTTGAGGAGTTTTCCTTTGAGGATTTCTTCCCTTCATTCTCCTGTCTTCCATCTCTTCCACTAGCTTGCTAATCCCTCCTATCCTCCACCTTGCTAAGAATTGGGATTGCACGATGTGATCTTTCTTGGGAGTTTGATGCCCATTCTATCTGGGGGCATCCTTTGTACATAATTATTGATCCTAAAAAAATTCAAAAAAATGATATATTGTCAAAAATGCTAAAAATCAGAAAATATCCTGAAAAAATGATCATCTTAGTAAAAACCTAGCAATAGACGCTTTGATGTATCTTAAAAAAAAATTATATATTCCAAAAATACAAAAAAATAAAAAAATTCAAAAAAATTCAAAAAATATAGAAAAAGTGCCTTGGTGAAAACCTGGAAACAGGCACTTTAGTAGCAAAAATTCAAAAAAATTATAAAAAGTTCTGAAAAAAAGAAGAAAAAAATGAAAAAATGAAAGAGAAAAAATTGTAATAAAATCCAAGTGGCGAAAACCTAGAAATGGGCACTACTTGAGGCCTTTGCACCCCTATTTCTTAGTGTGTGTCCTCAACACTTAGCATTTCTCCACCATGCCTTGTCCTTGTTGTCTTGGTTTGGAAATGGTCTTTGTCTTTGTCTAGGAAGCATAACTATATTAGCTTCGGTCTCTTGGATGCGTTTGTCTTTAGGACACCTCACAAATGGTATTTTTCAACACCACCCCAATTGTATTTTTCAATACAACCCTTGACATCGAGTGTTTTTCAACACTTATTAGTTTGGTCTTATCCCATTTTGTCATGTGGTCTTACCTGCTTGGGAGCATTCGATCCTTATCCTTGGAACTCAGTATCAGTTAAAATACTTAAATTTTTAAATGCAACACTTAATGCTTGAGCTATGTCATGATCTTTTCTTTGTGTGCTGACTGTTATTGATTTTTGTTGAGTGTCCTTGTCTAATAAGTCTCTCCATGACGCATAGCTAGAGGACTTGGGGCATGGGACATGTTTTTTATTTACTTCTTGCTTTATGATTCAATATTTTTTTTGCACAACCATTCTGCTAGTCATCCTAGCCTTTATGCCTTGATGCAAGCGTGGTTTTGCTATATTAAATTGGTTAAACTAACATCACAGTCATCTTGACCTTTATGTCTTTGATGCTTATGTTAGAATCTTTCCACATTCCAATCTGATATAAATCACATTCATATCTTCATAGTTGCACTTGTGACTAGTGATGATTATGTGATTTTTCGATGTCTGTTAATAATGGCCCAGTGATGAAAATAAGTTCCTTAACATTCTCTCATGAATGATGAACACAAAAGTCCTATGTTACAGTTGCTCGATTGCAAGTACACCTTTGCATTTTCATGTAGCTTGCATTGTTAGACCTCATCTTAGTTTGCATTTTTAGGCTGCAATATGAGTTTGAGAGGATTTTCTTCATCTTTCTTGTGGACTTTTAATCAACTGTGATCACATTTTGATCCCTATTTCCTTATCTTCTTTCGTGATCTCAATAAAAATTTTCTATCTTAAATAGTTGATTGATTTTGGGGGCATTCTCTTTCTTGAGACAAATTCTCTTTCTTCTCTCCATTTCTTTCCACCTTTTCCAAACTTCTATCTTCCATTCGCTTTCACCCCACTTCTTTTCTTCTAATTCAACCTTGGGGCATAATATTTCATGCTTAATGATCTACCTTGGTTTTGTGATCTTTATATCTTTCATCTTACATCAAGAACCTTATCTTTAGTTCAATTTGATCAAAATTTATCAATTTGCTATTTTTCCTCTATCTCATTTAAATTTTGATCACGAGGGGGAAGTACCTATCAAACTTCAATCTTTGATTCAGCTTTATCAATTATATCAGTCTTGCTTGAGATTCTTATCTCTGACATGTCAATTACTTATGTAGGTGTTGACTTTGTCTTTATTCAATTTTCTTATCTTTGTTCTGATGTCAATTACTTACATACAATGGTGTTGATGTCTGTGTTGTTTTGTGATCCCAAATCGATCTCATACTTCAATTGTATTCTTTGACTACATGTGTTCCCAGAATGATCACACATTATTCAAAGAGGGGCAAATGTATGCACCCTAAAATAGTTGCCTAGACTTTGGGCCCCATTTATCATTTTTATCATTTTATCAAATTTCTTGAATCAATGCTTTGGAACATTTTTAATTCAAATCAATTTCCTTGATCAAATTATAATTAATTCAATATTTCTTAAGGTTTGATCATTTTTATTTAATTAAAAGATTTAATCTCTCTTTTAATTAAATAAAATTTATCTTATTTAATTAAAAGATTTAATGTCCCTTTTAATTGAATAAAATTTATCTTATTTAATTAAAGTAAATTTCTCCCTTTTAATTAAATAAAATTTCTCTTATTTAATTAAATTCAATTTCCCCCATTTAATTAAATAAAATTATTCTAATTTATTTAATTGAAAGAAAACCCCTCTTTTAGTTAAATAAATAAAAATCCCCACTTAAAGCACTTTATTTGATGGAAAAGGAAATAAATTAAATAAAAATTAAATAAAAATCCCCTTTTCATCACATCTTCCTGAGTGGTGGGTTTTTGCCTCTTAATCTCAACCATTGATCAATTCTTTTTGCCTCTTAATCTCAACCGTTCACTTTCCTATATAAGGAAATCTCTCATTCTCATTTGATAATTATCAATCATCAATCAATCATCTTTTCCATAGTATTGTTATGTTGCAAGTTTGGAGAGCAATTTTGGAGGGGGATTTGAGCACTTGAGCTTGGATATTGCAACTTCTCTCTTCTTGCATCCATGGCTATTCATGTATATTATATTGATGTTTATTTTTATAGATTAGATTTGCATATTTTCTTTCATAGATTATCTTGCATTGTTATCATTTAGATTAATTTTTTTTCATGCATTGCAATCATATAAAGTAGATCTCATTTTTTCATGCATTGAATCTCTCATTCAATGGTGTACTTGCATGGGCACTAACTAGGTCAATCTGAGGGCCTCCATTTCAAACCTTTGCACTCCATGAGTAGAGATCTATGAGTCGATATTTGAGGCCTCATTCTTGAGCAACCTTGGATGAAATGATTCATAAAAGTGTGACACATTTTCATCACACAGGTCTCACTTATGGATTTGAGTGCCAACCTCTCTTTTTGGTCTCTTATATATATTCTTTTGCATGTTCTTAGTTTAGGGGAATCATTCTTAGAGAAAGAAAGAAAATGTTTAGATATTGAGATCGAAGGTCTGTGATCTCTATTGTATGAAGATCTTATTGTAATTCACTGAATATATGGTTGAAATTGGGAAGGCCTTACAACCTGACATGTAATGATTTTGACCAAGTTCATATACATGATCTCTGTATTTTCTTCTCTCACTGTGTTGTTTGGCTTCCTCATTATTCCTACAAGATGGTTTGGTAGTTGGGAGTGCCTTTGGCCCCTTCTCCATCCTTTCCTTGCGCTAGGTGGTATCAGAGTGTGGTGAGATCTAGTTCCTTCTTGAAACCCTAACCCTAGTTTTTATTATTGTGGGGTGAAAGATTGTGATCTGACCTACAATTGTAGAGGGATTCAAGATGGTTCGTGGGAGAGAAAATGTAGATCTAGGTCTAGCCGATATGCTTAGATAGATGGCTGCTAGATTAGAAACTATTGAGATAGCCCAATGTAGAGGAAGACATCTTGAGGATGTTAGTGATGATGAAATTAAAGAGGTTCAAGGTGAAGCTTCACTTGCACCTATGATGAATCAGGAAGAAGAGAGATTCATGCAAGCTTTGACAAGTTTGAAATCCACACCTCAGTTCAATCCTCCTGAGTAAAGTGGAAAATTGGATTCTGATGAATTGATATACTGGATAACAAAAATGGAAAAGTATTTTGAACATGAGAATGTGGTAGAGGATAAGAAGGTGAAGATTGCAAGCACAAAGTTGAAAGGTCATGCATCCCTATGGTGGGAACATCTACAGTTGGATCATAAGAAGATAGGTAAATACAAAATCAAGGTATGGGACAAGATGGTAAACAAATTGAAAGGAAATTTTCTACCTTGTGACTACCAGATTAACCTAATTAAGAAAATACAAATCCTGAAGTAGAAAGACAAATTAGTAAAAGAATATACTGAATAATTCTATAGATTGGACATCAGATCTAGACATGTTAGAGATGAGGTGGAAAGAGTAGCAAGATACCTGAATGGCTTGAGAATTTCTATACATGATGAAATCAGTTTGGTCAAGATGGAAGACATTGAGGAGGCATACCAATTTTCCCTAAAAGCTGAGGAAAAGTTGAATAGAAGATATGAACAAAGATAAAGAGGAAGAGGTGGTATATTCCCTAGAGGAAGAGGTAGATCTCATGGTGAGAACAATAGATCTGAACCAGACAAGTCAAATTTAGACACATCTCAAGACAAAGGAAACACTGAATGGAAAGGTGGAAATTCATACCGAGGAAGAGGTAATTACTCCATAGGTGGATATAGTAGAAAGGGATTCCAAGTGACTTGTTACAATTATGGTAAAGAAGGACATAAATCCTTTGAGTGTACACATATTTTAACACCCCAAAATTGGCATCTTGCAACCCTAACCAATTTTGTTGCATTTGTCATTCTTTTGAATCATCAAAGTCCTATTGTACTAGGTAATTCTGAGTTTTGATTGACTCTACTCGACCTAAGTGTCAAATGTAGAAAATCCTAAATCTGTATTAATCATACATCATATTTAGTTCCTAAATATCTATTTGGCTAAACAAACCTTATGATTGAATTAATTTAATTAATAAAGTCCTAGCACTTTAATTAAATTAAATTCACCCTCTTTAGCTAAGACACATAAAAAGGGAATTAAATGATATTTAATTATTGAATAAATATCCTCTTTTTTAGTAATTGAATTTAATTATTCAGATAATTGAGAAAAAGCAATTATGAGGTCATATTTATTTAATTAATTAAATATTGTCAACAAAATCTTCTCTTGAGTTCATAATTGGAAACTTCTCTATAATTATGCTTTAAAGAGAAAGAAAATAGATAAATCAAATAAAACATAATTAAATCAAAGAAAGAAAACAGTTAAAGCAAAGAGAAAACAATTTATTGTATTCTTTTAAATAAAGGTTTCTATTCTAAACTGACTTTTCTATTTGTTTTATTTCAAAGAGGAAAGTTTCTATTCTAATCATCTCTGAGTCTATAAAAGAACTCTCATTCTTCATTCAAAACCCCAATAATTTTCATGCATTGTTAGAATACTGAATTATTGCCACATTTATTGATAATCTCATATAGAGTAATTTCATTTTGCAATAGATTACTTTCAATTTCTAGAATAATTGCATTGGAGTCATGTCTTAGACTAAGCTTACATCTTTCAATTCTTAGAATAATCTTGCATTATATTGCATTCATGGAGAAAAATCCTTTGTTCCTAGATTGGTCTATGGTTGTGAGACTCTCATTCTAACAGCTATTTCAAAAACCCTGTCTGGGTAGAAAGCAACAGGTTAAATCATGCAGGTAGACAGGATGAATAATCTCATATTCAGTCTTGTGTGTATCTGGTGAAGAAGGACTATGTTGAAGTGTATGGTGAATTAACAAGGTCAAATTTACCACATACATTTTCCAATCTTCGCGTCATTCTCTAGGAATCTTTGTGTGATACGATATAAACTGTCGCGCAACATTTGGCAACAGTACTGCTATTCTGTCATCTTTTTCATCTACCAAACTAGTGTCATTCTTCGCGCAAATACTGCAAATTTTCATGCGGGTCGGTGAGAATCTTCACGTGAAAGAGCATTTCTTCACGTGAATTTGGAGTCTTTTGTCCAAAATAGAAAGCTAATTTCTATCAGTCAGGTGTGCTTTTGTCAAATCTGGTCTCTAATATGGGTATGTTTTTCTACCCTCCATCTTCACATAGTTTGAAACTTGGTTTCTTGGGTTGAGAACTACGTGATTCTTGCTTAAACTGGTCTCGTCTCATGTCCATTTTGGTCTCTTTCATATGTGTTGTCATGCCTTGTGTCACAATAGCCATCTCTTGGCTATTCTAGCCTCATCTCCAACAATTTACACCAAGGATACTTCACCTTTTGGCTCATTCTGTGTAATTACTTTGAGACAGTTTCAAGTTTGGTCCTAGTTCACATTCCTTGTTGAAACTTTGTCTATGACTGTCACAACTTGAAGTGGAAAAACATTTCCTTCAATCAATCAAGATGAATCTATACTTTCCACACCATTACCAGCTACATCTAGTGAGGAATCATCTCAATCTCCTTCCCTGATATGTTGACCTTACAATAAATGGTCATTTCTAGTGGATCTTAGTCGGGGTCAAAATCCTTTGTTCCAAGAAGACCCAAATTCAGAGAACACTCAATCTTTTCACACCGAGTCTTTACACCTTGAATCCTTACATTTTGGAAAGATGGCAGATCATAACCAATCAGGGGGTGAGGTTAGCAGAACTGACCTCTTTAAAACTTGGGGTAAGTCCCATTCTCAAGATCCCCCTAACGATGTAGAAGTATAAATAACTCAAGAAGAGATTGCACAAGCTCGTGCTAACAAAGATTTTTGTAGAATGATGGGATTTATCCTAGCCGAGGAGAAAGAGAAATACATTCTTGAACTAGCCAATCAAGGGGCTAAGTTACCTTCCAATTATGCTATAGAAACACTTGTTGAGAAAGAGGAAGAAACTGAAAATTACTGCTTGTGAAAAGAAATGCAAACTATGCAAGAGAAACTCTCTCAACTCTTGAAAGAGAAAGACAAACCTGTTACACAATTCACACTGGAAAGCATCTATCCTTTCCCATTTGACAAAGATCTTTGTATGCCTCCTTTTCCCAAAGGAGTTGAGCTTCCTAAATACGATAAATACTTGGGTACATCTGACCCTCAAGACCATTTGAGAGAGGATGGTGCTCTCTCCATGGAATTCATACATGACACAACCTATCTCATGCATCTTTTCCCACATAGTCTAGGAGGGTCAGCTATGGAATGGCTATCTACACTACCAACTGGTATCAAAATTTTTGACAAAATTGCCAATTTATTTCTACAACACTATTCTCACAACATCCAACATTTGTTTCATATCCAAGATCTTTGCAATTTGAAACAAAATCATGGAGAATCCTTCTTGGCATTTCTCCAAAGATGGAGAGAACTCTATACATGATATTATCGCAAGATACCCGAATCTGAAAAGTTGGACATCTTTCTCGATAATCTTCTCCCCAACTTTGGGTATCAAGTACAGTTACAAGGTTCTCTAACCTTTGATGATATGATTAAACAAGTTGTAAGAATTGAGACATTTATGATCAAGAAGGGAGAATTGACCTTACACAAGGAAAATAAACAAGGGTCTTCTTCCTCAAGCAAAGATAAATCCAAATTTCTGAACAAGAACCAAAATGTTGTGAATGATGGCGTTGTAGACAATGTGACTCCTAAGCCTTCCAAGGCTGCCTTTAATCTCACTACCATGATGCAAGTGGCCAAAGCCACTAAACAGGTTGTGACAGATTCCAAACTAAGTACTTCATGATTTTTTGGACCTAAGCCTTGGGCTCCTAGGCCCAAGCGTGAATTTAGTCCTTTAGGAGAACCTCTTGAGGTGGTTTACAAGACTCTTGTGGACAATCATTTACTCACTCCATTGGATAATTCATGACCTTATCATCCACAATCAAGACTCTCTTGGTGGAATGAATCTGCTTATTGTGATTTTCACCAAAACAAAGGTCATAAAATGGCTATTTGTCTTAAATTGCGGCATAAAATCTAGGATCTCATGAATAGTGAGGTTATTACTGTGGGAGGTCACAACAAAAATTTTGATCACCAAGCTTTCAAGGATCCATTTCCTCTTCACGAGAAAGGTGAATCATCTAAAGGCAAAAATACTGATGCTAAGGTCAACTATACATACACCAATAATGACAATATCATTAATATGGTTGAGCCTGTTGATACTAAATATTGTAATGTCATCATTTTTAAGGGAAGGGAAGATACTTCCAAGTCTAAAACACCTTTCATCTTGCGAGGGTCTACACCTCAGTCTTCTGAACAAGAATAGTCTCAAGTCAATGCTAATGTTGTTACTTGATCTCACGCTAAGATCATCCTCAAATGCCCTGAGCCTTCTATATCTACATCAAATCAACCTTCAAACAAAGCTAAGGTTGACTCTGCTAATAAGAATCCAAAAGTGGGTTCCTCATATAATGCTGCCAACTACAACATTCTTGATCAATTGCAATGTACTAATGCTCAGATAACTATTTCTGAGCTATTAAAAATCTCCCCTGCTCATAGGGAAATCCTGGACAAAGCCCTCACTGACGCAAATGTCCTAAAAGATCTTGATCTTGACTGGTTTCAATCCATGGTAGGTCACTTGACCTCCTCACATTACTTGTCTTTCTCTGAGGAAGACGACCATTCTTTGAGTCACCCGCATAATAACCCTCTACACATTGAAGTCATGATTGGTCCAAAGTGTGTTCGCCATGTTCTCATAGATAACGACGTTGGCCTAAATATTTTCTTTTCTAGTTTCCTTATTGAGTTAGGCTATGGTGAAGATTGCATTGATGCTCAGAAAAAGATTACTATTAAGGCCTATGATGAGGAAGAACGTAAATCCAAGGGGTTAGTTGTGTTTCCAATTAGAGTTGGTCTTGTTGAATGAGATGTTATCTGTCAAGTGCTTGAAATTCCTTTGGCATACAATATTCTGTTAGGAAGGACATGGATCAATGAAATGTAGGCTATCCCTTCCACATACCATTAGTGCATTAAATTCCCATTCCAAGGATCTGAAGTGACTATACCCGCTAATACATGCTATGATTTCAATGCCCTCACAAAATATGCTGACATCTTTGTGCCTACCAATAGAGAATCTATTGAACTCCTTGAGAATAAATTAAAATAAATGAAAAAGAGTTTGACACTAAAAGAAACTGATATGGGAGGATATCAAATTGAACATGTGCTATCTATTACATCTTTGCCTTTGTATCTGTATGCCTCTCTCTCTGATTTCCCACAGCTTTCCAAGGGCTGGGGTTAGTAGCCAAGGTTCACAAGTGCATGCAAATCTATTAAGCAATAACTACTAAACGAATGATGGAAACATAAGCAATAAAATGTACAAACAACGAAAAGTAAGACAAACGAATGCAAACCCTTCGAAGCTTGAAGCTTCTATTGTCTCTCTCTACTCCTTCCGAAACGCTGTTCTTGATGCTCAGTATTGGCTGGGCAGCGTCTATGACTTGAGAAGCGTCGAGATGTTGATAATTACAAAGTGTGTGTGATCGCAGGATGGCCTGAATGCTGACAGAGTAATGGCGCTTGTAAACTTGAAATCCTGGATCCTTCAAATGGTTATGAA
>MU223049.1:2233578-2262936 GCA_018584345.1 Thuja plicata | reverse complement strand
AATCCCAGAGATGGGGAGATGAACGGTTGTGATCAAAAGCAACAGGAGAGATCCACAGTAAACTCCACCTCTTTATTTGGTTAAGAGGAGATAGAATTTGGTTAACTGAGGAGCTAATTATGAGTTAGCTTTTTGAACTGAAGAGGTGGGTGAAGTTACCCATGTGAACTGGAGAGATGGGTGGAGTAACCCATGTGATCTGATTGGAGTTATCTCTTTGATGATAAATGAATATTTAATTCATTTATTTATTAATTGTTTTCAACATGTGAGATAATTGAATTCTTTTTAATTAAGAATTGCTTTATTTTGATGAAATTAAATTAATTTAATTGAAATTAATTTAATTGCAAGAATAAATTAGTAAGTTTAAATATTTGATTTAAACTTTAGGAAATTGAGTTTAATTAATTAAATAATGGTAATTTAATCAATTAAATCTTAATTAATTAAATAAAATTAATTATTTAATTAATGTTTGAGAATTGGATTAGATGATTTGAGAAATGAATTTAGAAGAAAATAGATGATTAATTAATGATTAAGAAACTATTAATTAATAGATGAAAATTAGTGTTTTTAATTTCAAGTCGCAAGCCTGTCCATTTTAGGGTGTCTACAGTATCCACATTCTTTTGGGAGACCTTCTGAGAGAACTAAACCTTCTACGGTTCCTCCTCCAACAAAGTATGGTGGTACCTTTGTACAATCCATAGTACCATTAGAAGAAGAAGCTAAAAACAGAGCTATCAAAGCTTGGATCTATAAAGGAGAAGACAATTCTGAACAAACTACTCCTCCTTATGACATAAAACCTGAGCAATATGGCAAAGGTCTATCTATTATGCAACATTTTGGCTACAAAGGAAATGGTCCCACAGGTGCAAATCATAAGGGCTTGATTGCCCCACTTGAAGCTATTGGTCATAGAACTCATGACTCTACAGGTATAGGCTTCTAGAAACTCACATTTCAACTAGGAATAAACAAGTTTGTACCTCGAGAAGATAAGAAACCAACACCTGAAGAAACATCTAAAACTAAAGAACCTGAAGATAGCTTTGATGAGGATACTTTTCCTTATCCTATTCCTCTAGACCTGGCAACATTCTTTGCTAAGCTAGATAACTTTATACCATGTGTCAGTACAATAGACACTGACAATGATTTTGATACCACCACTTCACTTGCTCCATTAACTTATGAGGAGTGGAAGAAAATATATACTCTAAATCCTGGTCATCAGGGTGATTTAAACATACCACCACACTTTCAAGAATAGTTTGACCAGGAATTCCAGTCACTTCTCATTACTCAAGAGGTAGCTAATGCTACAAACACTAATGAGGTACCTAGGTCAAAAGGTGCTCACTTGACCATAGCAGAGGTTCTAGGTATAACTCATCCCAACTTGGGACAAAGGGTTGATTTCACTCATGTTCTTGACATGACACCTAATGATGAAATAGACTCCCATGAATATGAGTTCGATAGATTGTCTTATGCCACCTGTGGCAGAGATATAGATACAGTTAACGCATATGAAAACCTTCTCAAAGTAGGTGAATGGTCTAGTGTAGGGTCACATGAGTTCGACTCCATAGATGTTAACATGTCATCTACTACAATTGCTAGGAATCAAAGGAATTTGACTATACCTCTGGTTGAGATTGCTTTAGGTCTCGTCTTGCTTGTCCATGCCTTTGATGATTATACCATGAATTCACTTGAACCCATCACGTCTCTTTCACTTCACCATCCTGAGCTTATAGACTAGAACTCTACCTCCCCATCTAATGAAGTCCTTACATTCTAGAATGATTACACTCTTGCCTATTACCTATACGCTGTCGATCCTATAACGTCTTCCACTAGTGAAGAAAGTGTCAATATGACTGAGGCTGACATCAAGTATCTTAGTCACAAAATTAAAAGAATAAAAAATAGGCACTTTGATGGTGAAAACCACATCATGGCAGTATCAGAGCCTAAAATAGTCAAAATAAAAGACGTATCCAAGGGTGAAAACCTCTCCGAGGCGCCCGAGAAGGAGATACTTGATGCACTTTTGAGTCATTTTTAGGAGAGATCATCTGTGCTTATTGAACCAACTCAACCTATCAACTTGGGTACAGAGGCAGAACCTCAGATTATTCACTTGGCACAATCACTGTCAGAGGCAGAAAGAAAGGAATTTACTACATTATTCAAAAGCAAAAAGATAAACTTTGCATGGAAATATTTAGACATGCCGGGATTAGACCCTAATATAATCATGCATCATTTGTCCATTGCACCAGGTGTCAAGACCGTTAAGCAGAAGCTTCACAAAATGCATCCACATGTAGCTCTACTTGTCAAAGCTGAATTGGAGAAACTTCTTGAGGCAGTGTTTATCAAAGTAATTGATTATGAAGAATGGATCTCTAATATTGTTCTAGTATCAAATCATGATAAATCTATACGAGTCTGCACAGACTTTAGAGACTTGAATTTGGCATGTCCTAAGGATGATTTTCCATTGCCTAATATTGATATGATCATAGATATGACAACAGGGTATGAAATGTACTCACTAATGGATGGTTTCTCTAGCTACAACCAGATAAAAATTGCACCAGAGGACCAAGAGAAAACTGCTTTCACATGTTCCTGGGGCACCTTCTATTGGAATGTCATGCCCTTTGGACTCAAAAAGGTGGGTGCTACATATCAGAGAGCTGTCACCACAATATTTCATGACATGATGCATAAAATAATGGAAGATTATGTGGACAACACTTTAGCTAAGAGCATGCACCAAAAGAGGCATCTTGCAGATCTAGGTCCTATACTAGATCGTATGGAACAATTTAGTCTGAGGCTCAATCCTAAGAAATGTGCATTTGGCATAACATCTAGAAAATTGCTTGGCTATATCATCTCTACCAAAGGCATTGAAGTGGATCCTGCAAAAGTACAAGCTATTATGGAAATGCCGCCACTGATAATGGGGGACAATTCAAAAACAAGGATTTGACAGAGCTATGCTCTAAGTTTAAAATTACTCAACATTGGTCTTCCATCTATTATCCTTAGGGTAATGGACAGGCAGAAGCATCCAACAAGACAATCCTTAAAATCCTGCATTGCACGGTGCATAAATACGGATGAGATTGGCATCTCTGGATCAATCCAGCTCTCTAGGCATATAGGATGCGTATAAGAACACCAATAGGGGCTACAACTTATGCTTTGGTTTATGGAGCAGATACTGTGTTACCAATTGAGGTTGAGATTCCTTCTTTGTGAGTCTCTCTGAAGGGCCTCATTACTGATGAAGATAACATAATATCTTGGCTAAAAGAGCTAGAACTACTTGATGAATGTCGCCAAGTGGCATTCAATCACCTTCAAGCATACCAGAAAAGGATGTCCAAGGGCTATAACAAGAAGGTTAGACCAAGGGATTTTCAAGCGGGTGACCTCATTCTGAGGGAGAACCCTAAGAGTCAGCAACATTGGATCTAGAAAGGGAAGTTTGAACCAAATTGGCTTGGTCTGTATGTTGTCACTACAGTATTTGGGTCTAGTACCTATCAACTTTCTACTATGGAAGGAGAACAACTCAAAGAGCCCATCAACGCTCTTCATCTGAAGCGGTTCTACAACTGAGATATCTTCAGTGTGCTCATGTATATACTACAGTCCTGAAAAAATTCTAAAAATCTGAAAAGTCCTAAAAAAATGATCATCTTAGTGAAAACCTAGTGATAGGCGCTTTGATGTATCTCCAAAAAAATTATATATTCCAAAAATACAAAAAAAATTTAAAAATTGAAAAATACAAAAAAAGAGAAAAATAAAGGTGTCATTGATGAAAACCTAGCAAACAGGCGTCATGGTAGAAAAAAAAAATTTCTTCCAAGAAGGTGAAAACCTGGTAAATAGGCGCCTCTTTTTCCCCAATGCTATATCTATTGTAGTACCACTTGGCTTTATGCATTCACTTTCTACTTTCCTGCTTCCATTTGCTTTCAGTTCCCATCAAGATACCAACTCACATGGATTGAAACTAGTTATACTCTCAAGAAAACCCTCCTGATCTAGGGGGCACTATCCTATTATCTTTTTGGATCTACTTTGTGTTAGTCACTAGTGGTTCTCACTACGTCTACCTACTGTCACCTAGCTTTAACTGAGTTCTCTCTTCTTGAGAATCTCCCTAACATAAGTCACCAGTGGTTCTCACTGCATCTACCTACTGATGTCTAGCTAGTCCTATGATCTCTTCACTTGAGTATTTCTCTCGCATCAGTCACCAGTGGTTCTCACTGCGTCTATCTATTATCACTGTGCCATTGAGATTTCTCACATTCATTCCAGTTGGAGTTATACTCAAATGCTCTATCTATCGATACTCGGTCTTAAAGTTTCTTTGCTTTAGTTTGTACATAGCTTTTGGTCACTTTCGTGACACTCTGGTTCCTTTGTGAACCCTCCTGACTTGACATTGATTCAATGCCATACGCTTGGGGGCAATCACATCTAGTTTTCCCTTGCAACATACGTCAAGTGAGTCATTGTTACTTGGGGCATGAGTCCCCCATTTGATCACATCTTTGGTTTACACTCGAGTCAGTAATCTTGTCACTTTTACAAGACAACTCGCTACTGACACAAACTGGTGTTTCTTAACACCACCATAAATAGTGTATTTTAACACTATCTTTGGACACATCTATGTTTTTTAACACACATCAGATATCTCAAATGTAAACATCTAATCAATAACAATCAAACACAATGCACTCACAAGCACAAAGGTGTTTTTCAACACCTCTAAACATGAATATATTCAAAAAATTTGAAACTGGCTGAGCTATGATTGAATATTTCTTTATATGCTGACTATTCTCATGAATTTAATTGATATTTTCTTTGTCTACTACTTGTTGATGTAGTCCCAATGATTTGGCAACATCAAATAAATAGGGTGTATGTGATAAGAGCTCCCGCACTAAGGTGGAACAACATCACATCCCTCGATCTTGTTTATTTGCACGCTATGGTGAGGTCAGTACTATCTCCTTGCCTGTTATTGCTCTGTTTGTTATTGTTTTGGTTGTTATTGATCTATTTGTTTATGCATGATTGCACTCATGGTTATCTTGGCTTTGAATGCCTTGATACCGGTGTAGTCTTGCAACATTAACTGGAAACAATGTTCAGGTCATCTTGGATTTTATGCCCTAGTGCTTATGTTTGTTTCCTACATTTTATCTGATGAAAAGTCATATTCATATCCTTATGGTTGCATTGTGGCACCAGTAAGGGTTGTATCGACTTTGATGTTCCAAAAAAAATGCTCAATGATGATAATTATACGATGGGTCTCACAACCATGTCCTAGAATTGCACTTTCATATTGCATCTAGCATAGGATTGCATTTTCATTCTAGACTTGCATTGTGGTGGTGATTCAATGTTCTTTTCTTTGCATTCTCCTAGGTTCATACATTGGAGAGTTCTTCTTCACTATTCTGGTTCCATCATGATTGTACAAGTTTTTGATCCTCACTCTTAATTCTTCACATTTTCTTTTGGTTAGCATTTGTTATCCTGCATGAGATGTTAGTACCATTTACATATTCATATTCACAACTCATTATCATCTACACATTGCATTTGCATATCTCATTTACACATTGCATTTACATAAATCATCTACATACATACATCTTTGCATCTAAATCATGCATGTGCATTTCATACATTTACATATATTCCAAACATGTTCATACATTTGCATACATTCTAATAATCTAAAACATCTAAGAATATAGGAAACATCTCATAAAGACAATATACAATATGTGATGATACCAAAAGATGAGCTCATATATATATATATATATATATATATATATATCTAATGTGTCGATACAAATACAAATAGTGCTACTCAAGCATGATCTATCTCAAAAGGGTGATATAAATACATGGATGCCAATGCATCAGATATATCCTATGATCTCATCTGTCTATTTATCAAAACCTAACTCTGGCCCTCTCCCTCATCACCTGGAGGAGGAAGAGGTGGGGTCCTATCTGGTGGAGGTGGCACCTATTCTCCCTCTAACCCTCTGGCATAAGTCAAGAATCTCACCACCTGGGATGCCTCATCAGGCACCACCCCTATATATGACACATAGTAATAAGCCACTCAAGAAGTCTGATGTTGCACCTCCTCCTGCACTGCCCAAAGCTGCTCTTGAAGATCCTATATCTCCCGATCTCAGTCTAATATTTGTTCGTCTTGCACGACCACCTGTATCGTCAAATCTCCAACCTATCTTGAGAGCTATCTAACTCTCTCCCGAGACCGCCGCTATGGATCCTGGGCTATATCCTGCGCAGGCTAAACCTCCTGCATAGGATCCTCCTGATGTACCTCCTCCTATAATGGTATCTTCTGCTCATCAGTTGTGGGCTCAACAGTCTATCATCAGGACTGTCTCATACTCCCGCTACCACTAGCCCGTACATCCATCCCCATCTGTCATGTGGAGATGTCTACCTATACTATCCAGGGTCAGGGACCCTGTTGCAATCTTGGCTGTATCCTCTGCTGAGGTGGGGCATCTACATCTGTTGTACCACCTGTGGAGGTACCACATGACCTCAGCCTGCTATGCCGACTGGATCCGTGAACCTCAGGAACGGATGTGTCACAAAGTGCTCCCTGTACTCGGAAATCATGCCGCCATCTGCCACATCTTGCAGGTAATGCCACTGAACTGGGGCCAATGTGCAAATATCTATCATGGTGTGACCATGATATAGCTTCATAAGCCAGCCCCTCTGAATCTCATCAGTAAATCTGGCATACGTCGTGTACTCCTGTGATATGTCTTGTGGATAGCCGAACTATCACCATACCTACTTCTGTAGGAATCTCTCAATCACTGTAATAGTGTGATCAATCATCGCATGTGAGCAGAACATATGACTCAGCTGCTCTGCAACATCATCCTAGGCCTTTGTGAGTCTCCATGGCCTCCAGACTACTACAGCTAGATCGTCGAGCTGGGCTCGCCACTGATCTACCTTACCAAGTGCTGGCTGGGTAATCATGCCCCTATATCTACAAATGTAGGGCTCTAGAGGCTGCCTCATGTCCTTGCATATCGGCCTCATCACAGGAAGATGCTCCCAGGCCCATACCTATAATACAAAAACTCTTGCGGCCATACTCTTCGCATCTTGATAGGCGATCTCATGCATCTCATGATACATGTGTGCTAGCATGCACTGACACCATCCATAATATCAAGGTTGTGCTAGCATCTTCTACAACATCCAACCCTAGCCACACTCTAGACCGTGCTATCCACGATCAGGCATCAGGTAACAACCTAGGAAATAGGCTAGAACCACTGGTAATCTATGTGTCGGACCATACTCACTGATTAGATCCTCCCACGGGATCGCCCTCCCCATAACAAGGTCATCATGTAAGATCTCCCTCAATGCTACTGTCCCCAACCTGGGTTGTGTCTCATACTCTACCCTGGCACCATGGAAAGGTATCCTCAGAATCCGGTAGATGTCCTCGGGAGTCACAGTTATCTCCCCTTGTGGTAGATAGAAGGTGTTTGTTTCCGAATGGAAATGCTCAACCAATGCTCCTAACAATCCATTATTTACCTAAATCTCAGGTACATCACATATAAAACTCAACCCCAGTTGTCTCTACATCATCTAACTGCAATACCAATCTGCTAATGGCCGGGTGGTGTGATCTGAAAGCAATGTCCAGAAAGTCAACCTGCAAGACATGCAAACAACAGAGCACAATCAGTATTCAGAGATAATCAAAGCATAATGAGATAGTAAAGCATTCAAGACATCCTACAGACAGTAACAATGCTGACGCAAAAGCTATTTGACACAACATAGACTGATTTCATGTTCTTATTAACCACTTTTTCCCATGCAAAGAAGCATATTTTTGCGTGAAGAAGTTTTTTGGGTCGCATGACATTGACCTTTCGCGCAAACTTTAATGACAAGTCACGCAAGAAAAAACCCTCTAGAAGGGTTTCTCACGAGAACATGGGTACTCTCCCGCACGAGATTCCTCACCGGATGGCGCGAAATGTAGTTTCATCACGCGAGATTTCCCTACGGGCCGCGCGAAGAAACTACTTCTTTGCATGAAAACCCGTGACCCATTTCCTAAAAATGCGGAAAACAAGAAAAATTGACAGAAATCAACAAAATTTAAAATGCAGAGAGGTTTATCGACTACTTATTGGAGGCCCGTATGCTGCAGGCCGACTATGCCTCCTCGATCGCTTGAATCGATGCGTGCTATAGGGGACCACCATTTTCGCTTAGAGCTCGATTGGTAAAAGTCAAAAGGTTGAAATGATTTGAATGACCTTTTCATCCTTATATAGGTTTTGACCTAATTTTTCAAAGTGCTTCATTTTGCGCAAAAACTTCGCCATTACCTAATTTGACTACTCAGTCCATTTTCGTGATCGAAATCAAAATCTGACACTTCTATATAGCTCAAAATTGCTTTTTAAAATTTTCGGGACCGACGCAATTGCACGCTTATGCAGTCAACTTTCTGACATCACTTTCTTGTCAGAATCTTATCTTATCATCATTTTATCAAATCTTTGACTTTTTGCAAAAGTCAACTCTAGTCAACCCTAGTCAAACTTGGTCAACTAGACCTTGAAATCGCTTGAAATTGATTATGAATCTTCTGATTTCTTCCATAATCTATTCTGAGTTCTTCTTGATCTTTGATTCAACATCTATCTACGATTTTTCTCTCTCCATCATCATTATGACGTATCATCTTTCTATTTCGCTCCCAAGGGGGCAGGATGATTACATCATTGAATCTATTTTATCACTCTGATATGATATTCAAAAGTCCTCATTGCTAGGGGCATCTCATCACTTGGGGCATGTTCAATTTTTCATACCTCACAGTCAAAACTGGATACTCCACAATTAATAAGGGCATCTTTGTTCCTTATATCTTGTCATCTATTAAGTATCTGAGCAATCTAACTCATATTCTTGAGGATCAAGCTCTGTTCTGGAGATGGTTCTCGAAAAACTATCTGTTGGGATAGGTATCGGGGCAATCTAACCCCAACTCCTGATAATCCAGCTCTGTTTTGGAGATGATTCTAAACCTCTATTTACTATCTTTTGAGACAGGTATCGGGGCATTCTAACCCTGACTCCTGAAGGTTGAGCTTTGTTCTGAGGACAGTCTTGTGAAAGATATCAATCTAACCAGTGTCTGGGAAATCTAACCTAGATATTGAGGGACTAAGCTTCATTCTGGAGATAGTCCTAAAATCTCTATTGATTATCTTGTTGGACAGGTATTGGGGCAATCTAACCCTGAATCTTGAAGGTTGAGCCTCATTCTGGGGATAATCTTGTGAAAGATATCAATCTAACCAGTGTCTTGGCAATCTAACCTAGATATTGGGGGACTAAGCTTCATTTTGGAGATAGTCCTAAAATCTCTATTGATTATCTTATTGGACATGTATCGGGGCAATCTAACCCTGACTCCTGAAGGTTGAGCCTCGATCTGGGGATAGTCTTGTGAAAGATATCAATCTGTTAGGTATCGAGGCATTCTAACCTAGATCCCTGAGGATCAAGCTCCATTCTGGAGATGATTCTCAAAATCTTCATCTATTAGGTATTAGGGAATTCTAACCTGGATCCCTAAGGATCAAGCTTCATTCTGAAGATGACCCTCAAAAAATCTATTCGACTGATGTCTTGAAAACCTAACCTAGACTTCGGAGAGTCAAGCTCTATCCTGGAGATGGCTCTGAAATCTTCATCAATCGATCTTTGCATCACCAATTTTCAAAATCTATTTTTCTGTGCTTCAAGCATCAGACTATTCTTTGAATCAATGCAATGCTTGCATATCAATTCAAAGAGGAGCAAAATGTAACACCCCAAAATTGGCATCTTGCAACCCTAACCAATTTTGTTGCATTTGTCATTCTTCTGAATCATCAAAGTCCTATTGTACTAGGCAATTCTGAGTTTTGACTGACTCTACTCGACCTAAGTGTCAAATGTAGAAAATCCTAAATCTGTATTAATCATACATCATATTTAGTTTCTAAATATCTATTTGGCTAAACAAAACTTATGATCGAATTAATTTAATTAATAAAGTCCTAGCACTTTAATTAAATTAAATTCAGCCTCTTTAGCTAAGACACATAAAAAGGGAATTAAATGATATTTAATTATTAAATAAATATCCTCTTTTTCAGTAATTGAATTTAATTATTTAGATAATTGAGAAAAAGCAATTATGAGGTCATATTTATTTAATTAATTAGATATTTTCAACAAAATCTTGTCTTGAGTTCAGAATAGAAAACTTCTCTTTAATTATGCTTTAAAGAGAAAGAAAACATATAAATCAAATAAAACATAATTAAATCAAAGAAAGAAAACAATTAAATCAAAGAGAAAACAATTTATTGTATTCTTTTAAATAAAGCTTTCTATTCTAAACTGACTTTTCTATCTGTTTTATTTCAAAGAGGAAAGTTTCTATTCTGATCATCTCTGAGTCTATAAAATAACTCTCATTCTTCATTCAAAACCCCACTCATTTTTCATGCATTGTTAGAATACTGAATTATTGCCACATTTCTTGATAATCTCATATAGAGTAATTTCATTTTTCAATAGATTACTTTTAATTTCTAGAATAATTGCATTGAAATCATGTCTTAGACTAAGCTTAGATATTTCAATTCTTAGAATAATCTTGCATTGTATTGCATTCATGGAGAAAAATCCTTCGTTCCTAGATTGGTCTATGGTTGTGAGACTCTCATTCTGGGAGCTATTTCGAAAACCCCATCTGGATAGAAGGCAATAGGTTGAATCATGTAGGTAGATAGGATGCATAATCTCATATTCAATCTTCTGTGTATCTGGTGAAGAAGGACTACGTTGAAGTGTATGGTGAATTAACAAGGCCAAATTTACCACATACACATACAAACAAGAAAATTGGCAGTAGTAGCAGAAATGCATTGGTGTAAGAGGAGTTACCAAATGAAGCAGAGAAGGAAGGAAATTTCATGATCTGAAGGATACTATGGAGTGAGAAAGAGAAGAAAGATCCTGTCAGGAAAAGTTTGTTCAAGATTAGATGTAGAGTTGCAGACAAAGTTTGGAAGGTGATCATTGACAGTGGAAGCTTGGAGAATCTGGCATCTGAGGAAATGGTTGCAAAGTTGCAGTTGGAGAGGAAAAAACATTTGAAACCCTATCAGATCTCATGGATGAAGGATGATCATACATTAATGGTGAGTGAACAACATTTTATGAACCTGAAAATTGTAAAGTGTTATGATAAGTTGTTGTGTGATATTATGCCTATGGATTGTTGTCATATTTTGTTGGGTAGACCTTGGAAATATGATAGACATGCTATACATGATGGAAGATTGAGTAGTTATTCTATTTGGGTTGATGGTAAGAAGCAAGTTTTGTTACCTTTGGTTGAGGAATCTATTGGTGAGATATGTACATCTGTGAAAGTTTTTCTGATGGAAGGTAGACAATTTGTTAAGGATTTGAAAAGGAATGATATCTATTATGCTTTGATTCCTAACAAACTGAGTAAGAATACAAAAGATGACATTCTTGCAGAAGTTGGAATGTTACTCACTGAGTATAAGGAGATAATTTCAGATAATGTACCTGATGGTTTGCCACCAATGAGAGATATCAGTTATTGTATGGATCTAATTTCTGGAGCTAGTTTTCCTAACAAGGCACCACATTGGTTAGCACCGACCAAGAATGAAGAGCTTAATCGACAAGTTCATGAATTGTTTAACAAAGGATTGATCCAAGAAAGTTTGAGTCCATGTGTAGGACCTACTGTATTAGCACATAAGAAGAATGGATAATGGCAGATCTGTACTTATTCTAGAGCAATTAATAAGATCCCAATGAAGTATAGGTTTCCTATACCAAGAATAGATGACATCATGGATTGTTTGAGTGGAGAAAGATATTTTACCAAAATTGATTTGAAGAGTGGATATCATCAGATCAGAATCAGAGAAGGTGATGAATGGAAGACTTCTTTCAAAATAAAGGAAGGTTTGTATGAGTGGTTGTTTATGCCCTTTGGTTTAACTAATGCATCGTGTACACTTATGATGCTAATGAATGAAGTCTTGAAGAAATTCTTGAATAAGTGTGTGATTTTTTACTTGGATGATATTCTCATATTCAATAAGACTAGAGAAGAGCATTTGATGCATGTAAGGCAATTGTTACAGAGATTGAAAGAGGAAAAGTTATTGATAAATTTGAAGAAATGTTCCTTCATGAAAGAAGAGCTTGTATATTTGGGTTTTTTGATTTTAGCTAATGTTTTGAAGATGGATCCAGAGAAGGTTAAAGAAATACTTAGTTGGCCTACACCTGAAAATGTTAGTGAGGTAAGATCATTTCATGGATTAGCAAGTTTTTATAGAAAATTTATCAGAAATTTCAGTTCTATTTGTAATGCTATGACTGAAACAATGTGAGGAGACAAAAGAGAATTCAAATGGACACATAAGGCTGATAAGATTTTTGAATATTTAAAGCTAAAGGTTGTTGAATTACTTGTGTTAGCCTTACCTAATTTCAATAAGGTATTTCAAGTTGAATGTGATGCAAGTGGAAGTGAAATTGGAGCTATATTAAATCGAGAAGGAAAAACTATTGCTTTCTTTAGTGAAAGTTTGAATGATGCAAAAAGGAAATATTTTGTCTATGACCAAGAGTTTTATGCTATTGTGCAAGCTATGAAGAAGTGGAGATAATATTTGATGCCAAATGAATGTGTTGTATACTGATCATAAGGCTTTACAATATTTGGGTAGTCAAAATAAGTTGAATCAGAGACATATGAAATGGATAGAGTATTTGCAGAGCTTTACATTTTTGATTAATCATAAGAGTTGAGTTTTTATAGAGTTGTTTCATTGAGTAGAAGAATATCTTTGTTGACTGAGATGAGAATTGAAGTTCTTGGTTTTGATGACATGAAGAATTTGTATGAAAGTGATCCTAATTTTTCAGAGTAGTGGAGAGTGTGCAGAGCACTTAATTCAAATCAATCAAGTAAGTATGAATACTATTTTATTCCGGAAGATATGTTGTTCAAAGGCATTCAGTTGTGTATACCAAGAGGTTCAATGAGAACTAATTTGATAAAAGA
The DNA here is from genome assembly GCA_018584345.1 of Thuja plicata. Taxonomy (NCBI): domain Eukaryota; kingdom Viridiplantae; phylum Streptophyta; class Pinopsida; order Cupressales; family Cupressaceae; genus Thuja; species Thuja plicata. The sequence goes on along the minus strand of MU223049.1, from coordinate 2,249,645 downwards.
GAAACATAGTAGTGGATTGGATGGACACTTTGGTATTGATAAAATATTGAGTTTACTGAAGGAGAGGTATTTTTGGCCTCAGTTGTATAAAGATGTTTAGAAATTTGTAAGAAGTTGTGGAGTTTTTCAAGTTTCAAAGGGAGTGTGTCAAAATATAGGTTTGTATACACTGATTACTGTTCCTAAGAAACCTTGGAGTGATATAAACATGGATTTTGTTCTTGGCTTACCTCAGACAGGAAGAGGTAATGATTCTATATTTGTTGTGGTGTATAGATTGTCTAAGATGAAACATTTCATACCATGAAAGAAAACATCAGATGTAGTACACATAGCATATCTTTTGTTTAAGGAAATTGTCAGATTACATGGATTACCGAGGAGTATCATCTCTGACCAAGGAAGTAAGTTTGTTAGCTATTTTTGGAGAACACTTTGGAAGAAGTTGGATACCGAGTTAAATTTTAGTTCTACATTTCATCCACAGACTGATGGACAAACAGAGGTTGTAAACTGAAGTTTGGGTAATTTGTTGAGATGCTTAGTTGGAGACACACCAATTAATTGGGATGTGATGCTGGTACACTCAGAATTTGTATACAACAGTATAGTGAATAGAAGTACTGGAAAGACACCTTTTGAGATTGTTCATGGCACACAACCGAGAGGTATATTAGATTTGAGAGACATTGTTGGAGAAGAGAAAAGAAGTGTAGAAGCAAAAGAATTTATAGAATTTATGATGACATTGCATGAAGATATAAAATAGAAGCTGGAGAAAAGTAATCAGAAGTACAAAGACAGTGTAGATAGATCAAGAAGACATAAAAAATATGAATTTGGTGATGTAGTAATGGTTCATTTTAAGAAAGGAAGAATTCCTATTTGAACATATGGTAAACTAAAAATGAAGAAATTTGGTCCTTGCAAAATATTAAGAAGATTTGACAGTGGAAATGCTTATGAAGTTGAATTACCTAATGACATGGATATCTCACCTATATTCAATATTTCAGACTTGTATGAATATCATGAACCTGATGAAGAAGTGACAGTACCATGTGATTATCCTAAGAAGCAGATAGAGGAAGTTGAAAATATTTTTAAACAAAGAGTTGGAAGAAGAAAAAGAGGAAAGGAATACATGAAATATCTGGTAAAGTGGAAGAGTAGACCGATTTAGGACTCATCTTAGATTTATCAATCTAAGTTGGATTCATTTTAGGTTGGAACTGATACATGATTCAGGGAATCGTTTCTTGTAACCCCAGGTGTCTGATGTAGGAGAATCTTGGGTCATTGGCAATCCTTCTCAACCAGAAAGATGTTTAGTTTGAATGGAAGCTACTCAGGAGATACTCTGCTACTCAGGCTCTATTTCTCGGTAAAGCTTGTCTTCTACTCTATTTTTTTTCTTAGACATGCTTATTTCTGTCACTCGGTAATGCTTAGTTCTGCTGCTCGGGTCCTCTTGTTCGGGCATTCCTGTTTATTTTCCGATTGCTTAGGTTTCTCTTCTGATGATCGGGTTCTATTTCATGTTGCTTGGGGTGTTCTTTGCCTAAGTACCTTTGTTTCTCGGGAAAACTTTGCCTGAGACACTTATTTTGGAGTTAGATCTGGTGGCTGACTTCTTTAGTTAATTCTGATGGCTTAACTGATTTGGGGTCTCTCATTGGGATCTGTGTGGACCTAAATTTGGGTCTCACTTATGGATTTGAGCATCGACCTCACTATTTGGTCTCTTTTATATATTATTTTGTATGTTCTTAGTTTAGGGGAATCATTCTTAGAGAAAGAAAGAAAATGTTTAGATATTGAGATCGAAGTTCTATGATTTTTGTTGTATGAAGATCTTATTTTAATTCACTAAATATATTGCCAAAATCAGGAAGGCCTTACAGCCTGACATGTAATGATTTTGATCAAGTTAATATACAGGATCTCTATATTTTCTTCTCTCATTGTTTTGTTTGGCTTCTAAATTGTTCCTACAAGATGGTTTGGTAGTTGGGAGTGCCTTTAGCCCCTTCTCCATCCCTACCTTGTGCCACTTCTTGTGGTCATCTCTACTTATACATTGATGATAGTTTTAGGACCTTGATGTATGTAGTCACCTAATAGATCTATGTGTGTTTTAAAGTATTGTCCCATTATTGATGATAATGACACCTCTTAGATAAATTAGTTATAAGGACTAATGACCTTAATTTTGATTTATTACTTTGAGTCTTACATCCTGATTGATATATGACTGTTATTTTTGTTCTTGTTACTTGTTGAATAATCTATTTTCAAAACTTACTTAATGATTAATGACTATGATTATTGAAACTAAACCATAAGATGAATATGCTCTTCATATAATTTAGATTTATACATTTTCATGATTATTTCCATCTGTTCTAATATTTGATTATTTATTCAGTTGTGGATTTTATTTATGAGACTAACCTTAATAATGAGATAGCTTATGTCATGGATTGATGCTTACATTAATGTTTGTATCTATGATCTTCTTGTATGGATAGGGGAGAATTCATAATTATTCACTTAGTGAGGTCCACACGATGTCTCTACCCCTGTCATTGTTTGCAATGTCTTCCATATATATATATATATATATAGTATGTCTAGTAATAAGTTTTTGATACTAATGCCGAAGGGGGAGAATGTTACTCCAATTAAGCATTGAAGCTGTCATTAGTGTTCAAGCACTCAACATGGAAAATCAATAATAGAGTCACAAACATGAGAGTTGGTATATTCACCGAAGTGTAGAGTTAACCGAGAGCACTGATCACGTCCAAAGTTAACCGAGTACAGTGATACCCAAGAAGAAAGACTGTAGATAGAATTTACCGAGTAGTAGACAACACCAAGCTACACAATATAACCAAATAGAAGTATAACCAAGATACACATACTACATCGAGCACCAAGAGGAAACATTAACTGAATGGACTAGAGGCCACATAAAAGTTTTTTTTGGCACATTATTCTATGTAAAAAAAATTCTAACCTAGATAACAGTTTTCAAGATCGAGGAGATCATTAATTACAAATTTACAACATTAATTGTGTATATCTCCTATGTTAGATGATCAAGGTAAATTATGTACACCATTGATCTTAGGTTAGGGATGTAATTGTAAAACCATAATTAGGTCATAAAGTTTGATATATAAATGTATAGATGTCAATATCATAATGTATGTTGATAAAGCAATAATCAAGTAGCTGCCATACTATAGACATCACAAATTAGACAAGGGATTTTAAGGACAAAGACTACATTGCAGAAATAAATTATCAAAAAAAAAGTAAAGCTACTGAGTAGAACAATTGGTAACAGAGCTAGTTCTCTTTCTTTGAAGGTTTAATCACTAAAGGGAAAATATCTTACAATGGAAAGGTATACACTTGATAAAACCATTGAAAATCAAAAGTTACAGTTGTAGATCTATGTCGAATAATACAAGGAAGCCAAAGTGAAACTTAGGGAGATGTTAATTAAGAGAAAGGATATGGCACTTCACTGTCGTGAGATTAATTATCATGAAGAAGAAATTTGTGACCCATTTGATACATCTGGATCTAAATCTAGTATAATATATAATGCATTAGAAGGAATCATATCAAAGCTATCTGAGAGAATTCAACAACTTACTGAATAAGTGAAAGCACTATAGATCAGTCAAGATACACAAATGGTTAGAATGGTTGAAGTCTTGAACAATGCAAAGAAATATGAAAAAGATAGAAATATGGTTTTTGATGAAAGAAGATAGATGACTGAAAAGTTACAAGAAAAAGAATCTGATATTGAGACTTACTGAACATTACTTTCAAATCATAAATCAAGTGGTTGCTATGAATCATGAAGCAATTCGAGTGAATATTGACCTTGCAAGATGAATAGAAGATATTGGTGTATTGAAAGAAGAAAATGAAAAATTGAGAAATGAATTGAAGATTTTACAACAACATAATGAAGTGATTAAGAGATCTGAAAAAATCACTAAGAGAATGGATGAATTTCTGAACTATCAAAGAAGATTGAACAATAATACCATATTAGAGTATACCGATCAAGGAGAATCATCAAATAAAGTAGAACAAAGGAATGTATACTCAAGCCTGAAGCCTAAGAAGCTCTCTTGCCACCAGTGTGGAAAACCATGCCACACATCAAATGTTTGCAGAAGCAAAGAAAATGGTATTTGCTATAACTGTAATAAACATGGACATCAGGCACATGAGTGTAGATCCAAGTTGAAAAAACCATAGAAGAAACCGTACATTGATAAATACTATCAAAATTACAACATGCATGGTCATACATCACAAGAATGCAAGAAGAACACAAAGAAAATTTGGAATCCTAAAGGACAAGAAAAGGTAAATCAATCAAGAAGACAAGGTAATTCTTATGCATGGGAATATAACAGTTGGAGTAGATGTACAACATGGGGTAAATATGGACATATAGTAGTAAATTGTATGAGACAATAACAAACTAAGTCTAGGAATTGGTCAAACTTTGGTATGGCGTGTTCTCACTGTCACATAGTTGGTCACTTAAGTAGAGACTGTGTAGACCAAATAAATACTTATGGAAATGGAAATATAATTGATGAAATTATGAGGATCAAAAATCAACTGTGGAGGAGAGCATCAAATTATAATGCAGGACCAAGCACAATAGTTGCTGACACCTCACCCAATGGATGAGGTGGCTCCACCATCTCCAACTGAGCAATATAAGAAGGTAAGGAACTATGTTTTGCAAAAGCTATATCTTACATCAGTTCCTATCTTCATTGCACAAATTCCAAATTAGCATGAATTGAGATGCACTATGGTATTACATTTTTTTATTAATATGATCTAGGTGAGTTAGTTAATATGTACCAAGTTAGAATTGTCAGTCGGTAAATATGCAAAGAGACAACCAAGTTTCTATGGAAATTGAGCATTTGTTACATTCACCGAGCTAAAGTATTTTCAGTGTTAACAAAGATAATTTTTGTTCACTGATTGGTTGGTGAAAAACATTTATTGCACCTCCCTAAGTCATTTTCTATAAAATTTGATCGACATGAACTCATTTTTCACACTGTGATCACAGAAGCATAACAAAGAAAAGAGAGAAAAGTTGCAGTAGATCATTTTTGAGCATTCTACAAAGATTTAAGTACATTTCAAGTACAAAGAGGTTAGTCAGAATGCATTTGAACTTACCAAGTTATTCAAACACCATTCGTGCAAGTCCTAAACCATAAATCATGGCATCCACATCTCAAACCATGAAAGCAAAGATGGAGAAGGATAAAAATATTGTTTTGGTGAAGAACTCCGCTTGGACTGAGCCCAACTATAAGATCCATCCATAGGTTTTAGCCCAACTAGATGACAAAGGTGCATTTTCATCTATCCCACCTATGGTTTTGTTAGTCCAAGACATGTGTGCCTACTTTCACTGCAAAATAGGTGAAATCAGAGACTTTTAACTTATATCCACTTATCAATCACTATGCACAGATGGTAAATTGAAAGAAGATCATAAACATTTGGAGGTTAAAGGGTTAACCAATTCCCTAAATTTCCCAAATGTATTCAAAAATAAGTGGATCCGCATTGTTCTAAGTCATGTACATGATGGAAAGCTATGGCTGGATGAGCCCAAGAAGATAACAAAGGGTGTTATTCATGCTGTGACAGGGTATCCCATATGTGATAAATCAAAATCCCTAAGGAACCCTCTGAGAACCAAAATAGAAAAGCTAACAGGAGCCGAATGGGATGGTAGAGGTCTAAACATCAATTGCATCAGTGATCCTAAACTAAGATTTGGAGCTTATGTCATTGGCTACAAGATATTCCAGTCCAGGAGACTGAACAACATTTCTTGCGGAGCTATTGACATAGCATACAAAAATTGTAAAGAAAGGAATACAATATGACTTAGCTGAGCTATTGCAAAGGAAATTTGAAGAAAACATGAAGACCATCAGATCAACAAGATCAAACACATGTAAGTTTTTTTTACTACTACTATGCATATTTTTCTACTTGTAGAACTTCTTTGCATTCATCAGTAAAGTAAAGTGGAAGTCAGACCGACCAATTACAATGCAAATCAATGACTTCATTACAAGTCTAGGAAAGAACTTTGAACTAGTTATGAACGAATATTTCTCTAACTTCAAAGAAAGGATGGAAAAGAGATCATGAATACCTCAGCAATTAGTGGAAAAATACAAACATGAAATATGTTTTTTAGTTGACACTAATACAACTCTAATCAAGGTAGCACAACTGAGGACAACATGGAAACCTCCATTAGACTACAAGTTAGATATTAATATTGCCTCTGAAGCTATTGAAAAATTCTTGAATTATCCTATTGATAAATCTTCCATGAGATTTGGCACATTTGATGAAGCCTAGAACCGAATCATTATTGGTCTACAGGTTCAAAAGATGGGTAGGAAAAAGACAAAAATTGTGAAGGCTTTGAAGAGAATATTTGCAATCACAGATGAAGAATTAGACAAATATGTAGATGAAACTGAGGAGAAGACTTCAGTTGGTCAAGATGACGAACCTGAACATGATTTTTATGCCACCGATTTAGATGAAGCACAAGACAAGGCACCTAAGGCCAAAAAGGGGAAAAGCATAAAAACTGAGTCTCCATCACAAACCAAATCATAATCAGTGACTGTGGAATCACCACCTTTGAAGAAAGGTGTAGTAAAAATAACAAGACCCTCACCAAAGATCACTTACCAAACAAGAAAATGGAAGGGTACTATTGTGGGGCCACAACACACACCCCATGTTGGTCCTCTGATCATGGGGACCCCCTTCTTTTTTTGTGTATTTTTGGTCTTTTGAGTCTATCCCCTTTTCCAGTCCCATGCAAATGAGTGTCATTATCATCCTATCAAACAAATCCAAGACACTTTTTTGGCCTTTTTTTCCCTTTTGGCCTTTCAGAGGAACATAAGTCTTCCGAAATAGAGAAATGGATGAAAGACCAAAGCTCAGCCCTTTCGGTGTTTTCGGCCTCTGAAAACAACAAAAGGCCAAAACTATCTACCTCCAGACTTTTGGTGTTTCAGATGCCAAAACACTAAAAGTGCTAACGTCCCCCCATCCCCCACACAGGCTATATAATGGCTTAAATCCCTAAAGAAAAATCACTTTGCTTTTCTATTTTTTGGTGTCCTCTGAGCTCCTCGCAACTTTGCAGCTTCGTTGATTTTAGATCTCTTGGGTCTTCTCTGTGTCTTTTTCCTCTTTCCCTCCATCTTCCATTCCTATCCCTCAAGGTAGGTTTGCTTTCCTTTTTATTTTATTTTCTTTCGGGTTTGGTTTTTTCTTTTATTTGCAGTTTAGGGTTTTTTTGGTTTCGTGCACCTCCCCCAAAATCTTAGGGTTGTTTTTGCACCCTCAACCTTATGGGGGAGGCCTCCCCTTGTCCTGTCATTCTTGGCATCTCTTTCGCATCTTCCCTCTCTGGGTTTTTCCAATTTTTTCCCTTCTATTGTGACCTCTGTTGTAGGTTTTTGGTCTCCAAAAGGCCAAAAACTGGGTCATGTTTTTCACCCAAGTGCTCCTCAGAGATTTAGCCTTTTCAACATTTTGAACCTCTGAAACATTTGAAATGCCAACAAGTCCAAATCTATGAAAGTGTTGTCTACCTTGTGGGATTTCAGACTTTCAAAGTCCAAGATCCTATTCAAAATTTTGGCGTACGAAGAACCCTTTCAGAATTTTGCACACTAAAAGGTCTGACATGTCTTTCTCATTACTGACTGATCTTTTGCACTTTCGGTGCTTTTAGATTCTGAACCAGTTTTTGGCATCCAAAACCCTAAAAGGGCCAAAAGTGCAAAATTGACATTTCTGGCTACTTAGAGAGATTTTTAATCCTATTTTCCTAGATTAGTCAGTTCTTTTCAGTTCTTTTTAGTTTCTTCCAAAAATAAAACACTGATACTTGCATATTTCCTTGTAGGAATGCCTGAGAAATGGACCACGTCACTGATGAAGTACTTATAAAAGGGGAACACTCCCACTTCAAAGATTGGCAACAAACACATTGAAATCACCAATACCGATATCAAAAATATAGATTGCGATCAATTCTTTATGAGATGTTCCCAACCAACTGGGAGATCCGAGGACTGCACCTCACTAATCCTGTTAGGTCTAGTCAATGCAACAACCCACCCAGTGGCCATCACATCATCTGAGCTGATCATGACTTTGGAAAACCACTATGACTCAGATAAAAAGGCGGTCCAAGATATAGAGGGACAAGTGGTATTGGAAATCAGACCGAATATCGTAGAAGATGTCTTCCACCTCCATAAAGGCATAGACAAGTTCTATGAATTATTCATAGAGAAAGGAAACCAGTGGTTCAAAAATAAAGGGGAAGAGGCATATGACATTGTAAATAAGAATTACCTTGAGAAACATCTCCCCAAAAACAAACTGGATAAGATAGACGTCAAGAGGGGGTACATGAAAGATGATATCCAGATAGCCATAACATTACTAAACTGGGTATATGGATTACCTCAATCTATCTAGTTGGAGAATTGGATGATCCTCCTAATAGAGAAGATCAGAAGACATAAATCTAGGTTTGATTGGGGAACCATCATTAGTGACAGGTTCGATGAACAACTAGTTGCAGTAAAGCACAACCCTGAATTCTATATGAGCACTTACATGGTGTACTTATTGTTAGCATGGGAAAACTACCTAGGACTCACCAAAAGGGGGAACATATATGATCTAAACACTTGGCCCCACATTTTATACCCATAGTTGATGAAAAGGACAAGCATGTTAGAAGACAACCCTAATTATAGGATAGTTAATGATGCCTTCATCTTTGCAATCATTCGATCTATTTAAGGGGATTTTGTGAAAAGGATGTCAGAAGAAGCAACTTCCAAGGTGAGGGCCGTTAGGGTCTACTACATACAATATAAGATAGTCACATATGTCCAGGTGGAAGGGTCTACTTTGAAGCCTAAGAAGTTAGCCGAATATCCATTTGATTGGATAATCACTTTGGAAATGGCTAGATAACTAGCTGATGGTTATGAGAATATAAAGCACAAGAAGAAACATTGCTGGGATTTTCCTATTCTGTTGGGCCCATATACTTTACAGGATATGAAGGTTTGCAAATCCTTGGCTTTTGAATGGGATGAATGCCCAATCTAGCTTTACAAGACAGTCTGGCCTAGGTTTGACCCAATAGTTACATATAGCCACATCATTGGTAGGTTCTATATCCCTTAACCACATCTTGAAGATCATTGGATCAATTATTAAGATGATCATGAAGTTAGGATCAAAGAATACTGTAGGACGTCCCTTACCCTTGCAAAGGATACTTTGAAGACCCAAATTCCCCCGAAGGTTTGGGAAAATGATTTAGATAGGGTATTAGAGGAAATTTACACTTTGGATAAGATATATGACAAGCCCATCATGAATGTCGAGGTCTATAAAGACAGGAACAATGACATTGAGTTCCAAACTAGGCATTGTTAGGAATAAGGTGTCTCAACCTTGGATAATTCCTATTTTTATTATTTGTTTTGTAAAATTTATTTCTTGAAAATAATGTAATTAAGTGTGAGTGTACATGTCTATTTGGCATGTTGATGTGTCACTCCACTTGATGTGTCAACATCTTGAATTGTTTGTAAGGAGATCATGGCTGAAACGGTTATGACAAATTCCTATGACACGTAAGAGCTATTTCTAGAAGATTCAATAATGTGTGAAGACATGCAATGACATGTGGAAACTAATAAATTTGAGTACTGTACACTCTTCCACAATCATAAAAATTTTTTGGGTTCCTATTTTCTCAGAGAATGGTAAAACCCTAATACAACTATCTTTGGAAGTTGCCCTAAAAAGGAAATCATATGATATAAGCATTTTTAAGGGTTGTAGATTGTGATAGAAAAAAGAGTGTATTGTTGGTATGATTTGGCACTACTAGATTTTTCTTTGAGTGTTGATTGTCTCCTCAAAGAACTTGCATTGCAAGTGTGTTGTAACTGTTGTGTTGAAGATAATACATTGTGTAGGTTTTGGAGTGCTGGGGTTTTTTACCAAAAGGTTTTTCCCAGGGTAAATCATTGTGTCATTCTCTATTTTCTATATGCATGGTATATGGCTGCAATATCATTGTTAAAGTAGTTAATGAATCTGAAATTGTAATGATTTAAAAGAATTTGCACAATACTTTCCTTTAGAGATTAGTGCAGGAAGCTGTTTCCGCACTTGAGTTTCCTTACAGGCATGTGCTCCAAAAAATTGAAAATTGGATCCAAAGGCCTTATAAGATGAATCCAATCCTAGTGAAGACACTAATGGATCCACCCAAGAAGGTAAATAAACAACATGGGGTTAAAAATACAGTGCCTTAATATAAGAAATCTCCCCCATAGAAGCCAAGCATGGTCTATGGCCATGAATGTGTGGTAGAGTATGGGTCAAATCCGAGGCACAAAGCTCTGAAGACTAGAATGAATTGAAAAATTGATCCTTCGGTGCAATCATCATAGGCCCCATAAGATGAAGGCCTTTCCACTTCTCTCCAATCTCCTCCTATTACCAAAAAGGATAAGAAAATTTATGAAAGCAAGAGGGCTTCTCCATCTCCCCAACTAGAAACCTTACAGGAAGAACCAGAAGAAGAGGAAGAAGTACCTCTAGTAAAAAGGACAAGATCCCAAAAGAGAAAGGAAAAGGAAACTACCAAGAAACATAAAGAGGACCGCAAGGAGAAAGACAATCCTTTGGAGGCCCTAGGATCAGATGAATTCCAGATATCTGACTTTGAAAGTCTAGAGGGATTTTTTGATCAAGGTCAAGATACCATAGATTATGCAATAGGGTATGACATGGGAGCTCCATCACTCTTCCAACCCTAGGTAACCCTCACTCCACCTCCCACTTAATTCACCAATCCATCACCTAACATTCCTATCACAAAGGTGATCTCTAAGACAGACCAAGGGCTTGTAAATCAAGATGCCCCGATAACCCAAGACCTAATAGGGGATAAGGCCATAGGAGAGGCTCTTGATACCACTCCACTACCTCAAATTCCTGCTCCACCAACTACTCTCCTACCTCCAATTCCTACTCCATCACCATTTATCCCAACTCTAACACCAATTCTACCTCCAACTACTACTCTCCCACTTCCCATTCTGACTCTTTCATCACCTACTCCACCACCATCACTCTCTTTGTCTTCCTCCTTCCCAACCCCTGGAGGATTAGTAAACATAGAAGTTGTGTCACCTTTCAGGATCACACTGAAAGCCATGACAGACCTTGATACATAAGTTTTGATTATCTCCTCTGGAGATGAGGACCAAGACAAGGAAAAACAAGATAAGGCAACAAAAGAAGAAGAAAAGGCAGAAGAGGGAAGGGAAGAACGAGAAGGAAAAGGAGAAGGAATGAATGAGGGTGAATAGGGAGAAGATGAACATGGAAAGGAACATGAAGAAGGTTCAGATAAGGAAGTAACCCTGGGGTCCCAAAACTTGGATTAAGTCCTTCAGGATTCCCCATATGAGCCAATCACCGCATTTAGTAGGCCTACATAATTAACTAAAGAAATTCAGTTGAGGAAAATAACTTAAACAGATGAAGACGAGGGGGAAGATATAAATATGACTTTTATAGGGCAAGCGTTCCACCAAATAGAGGTCACATTATCAGCACAGACAATGTCCTATGTCACCCAAGATACTAGGGGTTGCTGGAAGGCGTAGTTTGCAGTTCCTTCTACTATCATCTCTCAAACACAAGCAACTCCAGAAGATTACACATTTGAAGAGGTGGATTTGGGGGAGCCCACCAGGGAAGGGAGAAAAACACTGGCAGCCTTAGGGATTAAACATGCTCTAGGGTTCATGAGTAAGGATGAGGAGACCATAAAATCATTGACAAAATAGAATGAATATTTGAAGAAGTTCATTGACAAGATGGTTGGTCCTATCGAGCCAAGTTGCTCAAAGGCCTCACTACAGGTAGTATTGGAGAAAAGGAACACCCCAGATTTGCTGATAGGTTTGACCCTATCTTTTATCCAAGAAAGTGCAGATTGGAAGAGAGACTTTGAGAAGTATGGAGAAGAGGCCATCAAATGGATATATAAGCCTTACAAGGTCATTTTGGTTGAAGCTACAAATTTGATAGACTTGATGGAGAATAAAGTGATGAACTATAATTGATTGAATGTTTGAAGATGTTAAGTTGATGATCATGCAAGGAATTAAATTAGTTAATGTATTGTATTTTCATTGATTTCAACTTGATATAATCTATATGGTCATGGAAATATTGCTAAAGACTTCAAAGAATTGATGAATCAAAGGCTATGCTATCAGTAATGCATATAAGTCAAGTATTCAAAAAGTGACTGTATACATTGACAGATTGAACACCAATAGTCAGAGTAAAAGAGAAAAGTCATAGTGTTACCCGATGAGCAAATTCACAGTATTATCGATGAGAAAATTCACAGTGTTTCCTAACGAGAAAAGCATAGAGTAACCTGAAAAAAAAATCACAGTGTTGCCCAATGAAAAAGACAAGGATAGAGATCTTGATGACAACTGAAGTCACACCAACAAAATAGTCAGTTATCACTGATAACTAACTGAAGTATTAATCAAAAAAACAAAGAGTTCAGAAATGACAAAATGTGTAGATGTTAAGAGATAAAAATAGACTTAACTGATACTTATCATTGTTTTAATCGACCAGATAAATCTGAGGATAAGTAACAGATTTAAAGCTGCTTTGTCCAGATGGAAAAAAGAACTCTACGAGATAAAACTGGACTTTTTTTTTCTTTAAATCTAATTGGTGAGAATTGTGGATCACACCAAGCATCAAGAAAGCCAAGAAACGGTGAAACATGTCTATAAAGAGACAAACCCAATTAATTAAGAATTGAGTGGGGTGAACAAGAGAAGATAAAATAGATGTTGAAGAGATTCTAAAGGAGAAGAAATTCTTCATTCAGACCTAATCAACAAGCTAAGGAAAGAGCTAGATTGTACAAGCACTAACGAATAGTGATACAACATCATAGAGAAGAACAGTGTGGAGAAAAGCTACTGAATTGATTATATTGATCAGAGAGGTCATGCACTTACAATAGATTTGAAAATCTACAATTCAAGTTGTATGTATGAACATATCATTTAGTGTTTTAGTTTAACCATTGAAGCATCAAGTATCTTAACAGAGCAGGAATTAAAAGTCTTTTGTAATTGAGATATATCCCAAGGAGTATCAAAAATTTTGATCATAGAAAGTAGCATTGGATATGCCCGATACCTATTGATAGGCCAAGTGAGTGTTTGATCAAGGATGGTAGCATTAGATGCCAGATACTAGGTGACAAACTATCTTTCAAATCCTCTAACAAGGTCACACCTAACAGTGTGTTTGTAACCTTTAACAGGGTTGGCTCTTAACTGAGCTCACTTTAGAAGAGTGAAAAATTGGGGTACCGGTCCCAGTGTTTTTTTCCCTTAATAGGGTTTCTACGTTAAAAATCCATGTGTTATGTGTTTATATTTCATTACTTTACTGTTTTACATTTCACATATGCAATTCTGGATTGATCAGTATACTCTAGCTATTTACCATGTTTCGGTAAATGTAAGACTGCTTATCGGTAAACATACAGAAGAAGGATTTACAAAGCATTCCGACAAGGAGTAATTTGTTATAAGTATTTCATGTCATTCATCTTGTAGGACTACGTATAACCAAAGGCTTATAAGTTGTAATAATTTTTAAGGGTTGATTTAAGGATTAAAATTTTAAGGCCACTGCTTCACCCCCCCTCTTAGTTATTACTAACAATTGGTATCAGAGCTTGTGTTCTTAGAAGGAAGGTTTCAATACCTAAGCTAAAGATCACAAAATGAATAGACGAGATGTGCCCAAGTTGAACAAAGACAATTTTGCTTCATGGCAGAGGAGAATAAGACTCCACTTATCAGGTATTGGAAATGATGTTACTCAATACTTAGATACTGAATATGTGTTTCCCATAGGAGAACCCACAGTTGAACAATTGAGAGAGAAGCATGAACACAACTGCATGATGATAGAGCTTGCTTCCTCACTCTCTGATGCTGAATTTAAAGATGTCAAAACCTGCAATACTACAAAGCAGATGTGGGACAAATTGATGCTTGTACATGGTGGTGACAAGAATGTTTTGAGAGCCAAGGAAGAAAGCCTTAGAGGAAATTTTGATGATCTCAAAATGAAATAAGGAGAAAAAATCACACAGTAGAGCACAAGAATCAAAGAGGCAGTCAATGCTATCTGAGGAGTTGAAGGTGTACTAGAAGAAGATATAGTGGTAAGTAAAATTCTAAGAACCTTACTGCATACTTATTCTATTAGAGTATCATCCATATAAGAAATGAGAGCAGTAGAAAATAGCAATGTTACTCTAGATAGTTTTATTGGAAGATTGATTTCATTTGAGATGAACAATTTTGATAATAGCGTCTTACCAAACATAGAGTCTGCATTCAAATCTTCTTTGAGAATAAGTAAATCAAGTCATAAACACACTATGAGAAAACATAGTGATAGTGAAAGTGAAGAAGAAGATATTGATCAAATTGAAGCACTTATGGCTAGAAGAATCTAGAGAGGCAAAGGTAAATACAAAGGTAAATTACCACTTGTTTGTTTTAATTGTAAAGAGATTGGACACTTTGCTGCAAGATGTACTAACATAAGAAAATATGAAAGAAGTAATGACAGGTCGTTTGAAAAGAAGTATGATAGAGGTGATTACAGAAGCAACCGATAATCAAAAAGAAGAGATACCCGAGACTACAAGGAAAAAGGAAAGAAGGCCAATTACCTAGATAAATGAAAATATGATGATACTGACACCAAATCTGATGAAGACATTGAGATGGTGTTTGTGGTAGGAAAAGATGATTCAGATGATGATGAAGAAAGGTATGTAGAAACTACACTCATATCTAAAGTCAGTAAAAATGATGTCTAGATCATAGATAGTGGCTGCACTCACCATATGACTGGTGAATTTTTTTTTTTGAAACTTTTGAATACTACAATGGTGGTTTAGTAAGAATGAGTAATGATACACCTTGTCCAGTTGAAGGTAGAGGAACTATAATGTTGAATAACTTGATAAATTGTGAAAATGCTTATTGGGTGAAAGGATTTAATTATAATCTATTGAGTGTTTCTCAGTTGAATAATTCAGGTCACAGAGTAGCATTTGAAAATAAGAAGGCAAATATCTTCAATGAATCAGGAAATCTAATTGGTATCGGTGAGAAGACAAAAGGTAACTTATTCTATTTGAATGATACTGGCACCACTTGCTTAATGGCTAGAAATGAAGACATATGGTTGTGGTACAAAATATTGTGTCATGTGAACTTTGACAACATGATAAAGATAAGAAAAAAGAGAAATGTAAGAGGCTTACAGACAATGACCAAGCCCGACAATATCATGTGTAAGAATTGTCAAAAAGGTAAGATGACAAAGTCTAGTTTCAAAAGCAAAACCCAAACATCTGATGCCATTCTAGAATTAGTCCATAATGACTTATGTGGACCTATGAGGACAAAGAGTTATTAGGGTGATAGATATTTTATTCTCTTTGTTGATGATTACTCTAGAATGATGACAGTCATGTTTCTAAAAGATAAATGATAAGCATTTAAGATGTTTAAATGGTACAAGGCAATGGTTGAGAAAAAAAGTGGTAAAGAATTAAAATGCTTAAGATCAGATAGAGGAGGGGAATTTTGTTAGAAATGGAAAAAGAAATATGTAAATAAGCAATACTAGGAAAGAATCTAAGCGAGTTAATGCATGAAAGGATATTACCATAAGATAGGAGAGAGAAAGCTTCAAGATCCAACACCATGAGACAAGATATTTGAAAGGGGAAAGCAAAGAAAACCCCTTGTGAC